>BLSH010074502.1:760175-782867 GCA_018402905.1 Glandirana rugosa | reverse complement strand
ATGGTCGGGGGGGGGGGGAGTCGTGAATGTACTCGGAGCGAGAGTGTCCGAACAGGAGCGGGTCGCCGGTGGTATGTGCTTTCGCGCAGCCGGGCCACCCTGCCGCAGTATATATGCGGTAGACGGTCCGGAAGCAGTTAAAAAAAAAGAAATAATAATAATAAACATGTTATTCTCACATGTTCTGTGTAATGGTTTTGCACAGAGCAGCCCCGATCCTCCTCTATTGGGGACTCCCACTGGCGCACCTGGCTCTTCACCCCTTCTGAGTGCCCCTGTTGGAAGCCACTTGCTATAGGGGCACTCGTGCGTGCTTGGCCCTGTTTACGTCTATTCAGGCTTGACCCCACCAACCTGCTCTTTGCTCACACATTTTGATCGACCGTAGCAGGAGCCAGTGGCTCTGACTGCTCTTAGCCAAGCCTGTGAGAGCGAGGCTCATGTAAGTGCTGAGGGGGGGGGGGGCTGGTACTGGGGGCTACTAATGATGTTGTTTTTTTATACCTTAATACAGAAAATTAAAAAAAAAAAATGATACCTTTACAACCACTTTATAACTAGATTTCTGGCAAGATCAACGGGTGCTTTTGCACTGACCTAAGAGATATAACAAAACCCTCTTTATAGTATATTTAACAGAATAAAAAGGAAGCAAATAAGAGAAGTTGTTGGGGTTTTATACTTTAGAAACAGGTGAAAGGAGAGTCGTGAAAACCTGCTAAAAGGTTTCAACTTCTTGTTCGTCACACTTTTGGAAAAGTCCTGTCTAAAAAAAAAAAAAGATTTAAAAAAAAAACGAGGCGAGAATACTTTTAAAAAGTTCTTCTTATTATATCTGTCAAAAAGGTGAAATGCGGGAGGAAATGGGTTTCATGGTAATAAAACTGTAAAGAAAACCACTGCAATTCATTTTTATTATATAAAAAATCTTTATTTTTTTATACACAGAGGTGGGAAAAAAAACAAGATCTGGATTCCACCTTTATGTTCATAGGACCCCCAGAGCCCTGGCACACAACCTGTGGCCCGAGTGCCATATGTGGCTCTTTGGTGATCCATTCTCTTTTTCTGGACTTTTTTTTTCTCTGACCTTTTATAATAGATCTTGAATTGGGGAATATTAAATGTGACAACAGTCCTTTTTAATAGGGAGCACAAATGTTGCAGGGAGGGGTGACTGATAAAGGGATTTAAATACTTTAATAGCAGTGTTATTTAGCAGTCTCTTGTAACTAGTCTCTGACCACCTCTTCCGGTATGTCTCTATTCTCCATCCAGCCTTCATGGCAAACGTTCGCTAGCTCATATTGCCCACATTCTCCAACCATTACTTGCTACATGCCCACAGTCTCTGATCATCTCAATTAGCATGCCCGCAGTCTTAGACCATCTCATTTAGCATGCTCACAGTCTCTGATCATCTCTATCAGCATGCTCGCAGTCTCTGATGATCTCTAGCAGCATGCTCGCAGTCTTTGATCATCTCTATCAGCATGCTCGCAGTCTCTGATGATCTCTAGCAGCATGCTCGCAGTCTTTGATCATCTCTATCAGCATGCTCGCAGTTTCTGATGATCTCTAACAGCATGCTCGCAGTCTCTGATGATCTCTAGCAGCATGCTCGCAGTCTCTGATGATCTCTAGCAGCATGCTCGCAGTCTTTGATCATCTCTATCAGCATGCTCACAGTCTCTGATGATCTCTATCAGCATGCTCGCAGTCTCTGATGATCTCTAGCAGCATGCTCGCAGTCTCTGACCATCTCTAGCAGCATGCTCGCAGTCTTTGACCATCTCTAGCAGTATGCCTGCAGTCTCTGATCATTCCTAGCAGCATGCATGATGCAGTCTCTGACCATCTGTAGTAGCATGCCCACAGTCTCTGACCATCACTTGTAGCATGCCCGCAGTCTTTAACCATCTTCTGTACTATGACTGCAGTCTCTGCCAGTCTTCTGTAGTATTGCATACACTGAGTATTATGTGCAGCCCTTTTATGATGTCAGGGACTGCACTTTAGGCCACCCATATCAAATAAAATAACCACCACTGTCCTGGAACCATTTTTTCAGAGCATACCTATTCATAGGAGCTGTTTAGGTCAGCTAATGACTTTACATCCTCCTTCCTTTACATCTTCCAACTGCCGGGGTTGCCAACTGTCAGTAAATTTACAAACAATTGGTAAAATCTGTAATTTTTGCACCTGTCTATGAATGTCTGTTACCGACAGATGCAAAAGTCACGGATTTTACAAACTGTGCGTAAAGTTACTGACAGTTGTCAACCCACCAACTGCTACAGTTTGGCAGTTGATAGCAGGGTATGCAGAAAACACTGAGCCCTGCAATTTGATGGGAATTAATAACTGGAGGAAAATTAGAATAGCTGTAAACACAAACAGATTATCTTATGTACTGTAACATCTTGCCGATCCAACTCTCTTGCTTGCAAAGATCAGGCCTTGATTGTGACATGTCGCAGTTTATTCATTTATTAAATCACTCTGTAAGCTTCAATATAATTGCTAACCAATGACTATTTGCAAAGGTGTGGAAGAGACCTGTAAGCGAAAGTGAAACTGCAGCAGAGAAAGAACTTTATGTAAGGAGGTACATATACTGGTTATTGCCCTCAGCCAGTTCAGTGCTTTTGAGGTTTCTTTTCATCAGCACTGCTGGACGTCTACCCAAGATATCATAGAACATCAGGAACATTTTCCATTCCAAGATTCCCTAAGGTGTCTGACCTCTCATTATGAAGCACATGTAACCAACTTTCTCATTCCTATTTGTCCCCCAGGAACCCATAATGACTCAGACCTATCAATGTTTCACATTCCAATCCTGACAATATGACAGCCTACGAATCTTCCTAAAGGTTTGCTGTGTCTGTGAGTAGGTGCAGCGGCAGAAAATATACAGAGTCCCAGTGCAGAGAATCAGAAATATATTGGAACTGAGTTTGGCAATACAGAACAGGGCCAGCTTGAAGGCAACCCAATTGGGAATACTCACTGCATGTAACAGTGAGGTGTCAGTAGAAGAAGGCCTCAGATGTGCCATCAATGTCTGTCTCAAGTGGTGGAATGCATCCTGGCCGGTCCGTACCCAAGTGGGGATGCTTCCAGATAGGATGGTGTGTCCCTGTACTTTCTCCACCCATCTTGAACCTTTCCCTGGTGCTATGCACTTTCCCTGCCAAACGGCTAACCTGCCCTACTCTAGCCACATGCAAAATGTGTGCCAAGCCCGGGAGTCATGGGCTTAATTAGACTCTGCCTGACCCAAGATGGCCACCAGAGTCACATGGAGCACCAACATCCAATTGGATAACTGCCCTCCTGTGACCCAGGTAACTATAGAGAAATTAAGTGCCTCTTGATTTCCTCTCCTTCTGCAATGTCATTGCGGTTGAGCACCACCTGCAGTGGAGAAAGTAAACTGCACCCACTTACATGTCTATAAAATTTCTGATATTAAAAACTTTCTAATATGGAATTCATTAAAATATTGTGAAACATACAAATTATTGCCCTTAGCTTGTACAGTCCCTTTGAGGCGTCTTCTCATAAACATTGCTGGATGTCCACCAAAGACATTGGATCTGGAAAACTTTTTTTTTATCGTGGTTGGGTATTTTCCAGAAGGTTTGTCTGTCTATAAAATTTCTGAAAATAAATCTTAAAGTTTTTATATGGACATTATTGAATTATTGTCATACAGATTATTGCCCTTGGCTTGTTTGGTTTGTTTGAGGCTTCTTCTCATAGATATTGCTGAATGTCGACCCAAGACAGAAGGAATTGGCAGGTTTTATTTGTCCTGATCAGAAACACAGGTTCTTTCTGGAAAACCAAAAAGATATGTGTCTAAACGAATTCATTTTTCCATTCCAAGATTCTGCAAAGTGTCTAACCTCTGAAGCACATGTAGCCACCTTCTCGCTTCTGCTTGTCCCATAAAGATTTAGACCCTCCTTCTTCGGTACTTCACCTTCCAAACCCTGCCATTTTCCTGAAGGTTTGCTCTGTCCTTAACCATTCTGAAATGAATTAATACATTTCTTATATGGAATATAATGAAATGTTATCAAACACACTAGTTTAGTACCATTTAGGTTTCTTTTCATAAACTTCTGGACATCTACCCCAAGACATTAAAGGAACTGGCCCCTAGAGGCTTTTGTCTGTTCAGCCTCAGACATTTTCTGGTAAAAAAAAAAATGCATAAAAAAATTAATAACCACAGACTATATTTCCCAAGATTCCTTTTCTGTGGGTGGATAAGGTGTCTAAATTCTCATCATAAAGCACATGTAGCCACCTTCTCTTTCCCACTTGTCCTGCAGGAACCTGGCGTGACTCGGTCAGACCTGTTCTTCTTCAATACTTCACCTTCCAAATGCAGCCAATATGCCCGTTTAGGAGGAGTGCAGCGTGTGCAGCGGCAGTAACTCACACAGACAAGTGCTATAAGACACTTGCATTGAAGTGATGCAACAACAATTTACAACAACCCGGAGGGATGCCTGCCCAACTTGGTGCACTCACAGTTTTCAATAGGCTTGTGCAATTCGTTTTGTTCTCAATTTCGTTTTTATCTAATTTTGCGAAATTCGGCAATTCGGACGAATTCCAAATTTCCGAATTTTTCTGAATTTTCATTAGTTTGATTCAAAAATTCGACAATCGGAAAACGGGAATTCGGCAATTGTAGTAATTTGGAAATTCGGCAATCCGAAAACATGAATTCGGCAATTGCGGTAATTCGGAAATCCTGCACCCGAAAACGCTAATTCGGCAATTGCAGTAATTGCGGAAATTCGGCAATCGGAACAGCAGAAAATCGGAAATGCAAAAATTCGAAAATTCAGAAATCTGAAAATAACAAAGAACATTTGAAATAATAATTAACTAACAATTATAGGTATTGGAATTTCCTTGAAAATTTGGCTGCTAGTGAACTTAAATATGAAATGTATCACTAACAGCCATATTTTCAAGGAAGTTCCAATCCCTATAATTGAATAGTTATTTATTAGTTAGTTATTATTTCAAATATTCTTTGTTATTCTCAAATTTTCGGATTTCCGAATTTCCAAATGTTCAAATTTCAGGTTGTCGGCTGATCGAATTGCCGAACTTCTGAATTACCACAATTACCGCAATTGCCAAATTAACACAAATTACCTCAAATGCCGAATTACCGCAAATTTCCAAATTACCACAGTTGCCAAATTACCGCGAGTTACCACAATTGCCAAATTACCACAAATTTCCGAATTCCAAAATTTCGCATTTCCATACTCCCGAAAAAAATAAAAAAAATAAAGTGAACACATTTTTCAGCCATGCACAAGTCTAGTTTTCAACAATGTAGTGATGACAGGTATCAGCTGGGTTGACAGTCAAGAAAGCGGAATTCGGCCTGGCCATCTGATGCCCAAGCAGGGAGATGTCCAAGGATTTGTGACCCTTTCCCTCCTCATGAGGAACCTTCCCCTACCACTAGTACTGTCCATTATAGTCGGGGTACCTGTCCCTACTCTACCAGCTGGCAAAAAGAGCACCAAGCCTGGGAGCCAGGGCTTTAAATAGGCTCTGTCTGACTCAAGATGGCTGCCAGAGTCACATAGGTGCTTCACCGGTAACCCAGGGAACCATACAGGAACTATGTTCCTCTTGACTTCCTCACTGGCTGCGGTGCCGCTGCAGAAGAGCACCACCTGCAGTAGAGAAAGTAGACTGCACCTGCCTACCTATGCATTTTCCTAAACATTTGGTCTGTCTATAATATTTCTGATATTAATTATTCAGTTTCTTATGAAACATTGTCAATATACAGATTATTGCCCCTAGCATGTCCAATCTCTGAGATTTCTTCTCATAAACATTGCTGGATGTCTACCCAAGATTTTGGAGGAACTGGCGCCAAGAAGCTTTTCGATCACAGGAAGAGGTTCTTTCTGGGAAAAAACATATGTGTCTAAAATAATCACTTTTATAGACTACATTTTCCTTTCCAAGATTCCTTAAGGTGTTTGACCTCTCATTACGAATCACATGTCACCTTCTCTTTCCCAGTTGTCCCTCAGGAATCTAACATGACCCAAACCCACTTTCTTTAGTACTTCGCCTTCCAAAGCCTGCCAATGTCGGTCTATTCCTTTTCCTGGAGGTTCAGTCTGTCTTTACATTTCTGTTATTAATACATTTCTAATATAGAATTTATTGAAATATTGTCAAACATAGAGATTATTGCCCTTAGCCTGTTCAATCCCTTGGAGGTTTCTTCTCATAAACATTGCTGGACATCTACCCAAGACATCGGAGGAACTGGCACTGAGAAGCTTTTCTTTGTCGCAGCTACAGAAAAAGAGGCTTATCTGGAAAAAAAAAAAGATACGTGTTTAAAATAATCCGTTTTTACAGACTACATTTTCCATTCCAAGATTCTGTGAGGTGTCTGACCTCTCATTACGAAGCACATGTAGCCACCTTCTCGTTCCCACTTGTCCCGCAGGAACCTATAATGATTCAGACCCTCCTCCTTCAATACCTCACCTTCCAAGCCCACCGCAAATGGACTAACTCAATTATTCCACTGCTGTGTGTCCGACAGATGTCAGACGAGAGGGAAGATGCCAAAGAATATACCCAGGGGAAGGCAGATCAGCTAGACAGCTCTACAGGCAAACCCATTCAGTGCCAGAGGGTACGTCATGAAAAAGCAATAGAATGATTTACCCAAGAATTGGCTCCTTCCCCATACCTGGTGCCCAGATTAACCCTCATATCTCTCTCGAGAGTGCAGAAGTGCTTTAGGGAAGATTATAAATGCCTCCTTTCAAGAGAGACAAACGAAGGAAAGTAAAATGAATAGAATACGCCTCATCATGTCATAGCGGCTCCTTTGTCAGCTGGCAGAGCAGAAGCACTTCAGCTGGTGAAGAAAAAAAAACCCCGAAGTGAGAATAACAGGAAATGACACTCCTTTGTCATCAAAATCAATGTCACAGTGAAAAGAGGGACTCTGAAAGGAGTGACATTCGTACCCTTGATACGTGTGGCAGTACCAGCGATATCTTTGGGCAAAACATCGATCGGGTCTCCTCGCAGCTAAGACAGGCCTGTGAAGTGATGTCTTCCCCTCCAGCAGCTCAGGAATCCATTGAAATGAATACAGAAGCATCCCTATTAGAACCGCAGAGAGGCAGCCATTACTCCTAATACAAAACGACCATAACTTTATTACTTTTACGCACTGCTTGGAAGAGATATACGGTGCTCTTACAGGAGGAAGAAATTAATACATTGCCATAACAGCAGGAAATAGCTGTGAACCACACAGTAAAAACAGGCAATGGGGAGGAAACGGGGCGATGACTAGTTTATGGGGCCCAGCGAGCGAGAGCAAAAAGCAGCAAGATAGAAAAAACATAGGTCAATCTCAAAGAAGACGAATGGTGGTTGATTGTGTGATTACATAATAGCTGTGCAGCAACCTATATAAAACCCTGAGAGGAGCAGAATTAATGATTAACTTAAATCCCCAAAGCTCAGCTATACAAGATATATACACAGACTTTGCAGAAGGGCCATTGGTGGTAGTGCTTTTCAGCTGGTCTTTTAGCTTGTAAATTGCTTTTAGTGGACAGTGAAAAAAGCCATTTTGTAAGAATGTCCTTACAATATATTGCTCACATCGTGACACATACACTATGCAAGCAAAGCATGTGGGCACCTGATCATCACAACTACCTGTATGTTGAAATGTATGTCTGTAAGGTTCTCATTTATCCAGGTCTTGGTATATCTAGTTTTAGTTAGCCACATTTAATTGGATTTGTTCTATAATGTTGATGTTTCATAGCTTGTCCAAAAACTGAAGAAGTGTGTAGGCAGGTGCAGTCTGCTTTCTCCACTGCAAGTGGCGCTCAACCACTGTGGCAATGCAGGAGGGAAAGGAATTCATGAGGAACAGGGTTCCTCTATGGTTTCCTGAGTCCCTTGGGCAGCAATCTGATTGGATGCTGGCCACCCATGTGACTCTGGTGGCACTCTTAGGTGTGGCAGAGTCTATTTAAGACCCTGGCCCCTGAGTTTGGCGTGCTCTATGCGAGGGGGTAGAGTAGGGAAAGTAACCCCATCTGTTAAGGACAGTAGTAGCGATAGGGAAAGGTTCCTGATGAGGAGGGAATGCGTAGGATCTCTCTGGATTCCTGCCAGATTGGGCACAAGACAGCCACGTTGCATTCTGTCCTCTCTCTACAGATGCTGTTGGTTCGGCTGGAACCTGCTTCCGTGCGTTATTGGAAACTGTGAGTGTGCCAGGCTGGGTAGCTATCTCACCAGTTTATTGTAAATTGTTGCTGCCTTACTTCAATATACGTTTTCTATTGCAACTGGCTGTGTGAGTTATTGCCACCGAACCACATGGCTTAGACATACTACAATACATCTTCAACATTAAAGAATAAGTCCAGTTGAATGTGACCAACTACTACTAAATATTCAAATGCGTATGGATAACCCTCACGTTATTGAGTTCAGGTATTTCCAGCTACTGTTTCTGCTACAACAAACAAAGATATTTTAGACAATTGTCTTTCCAAATTTATGGCAACAAGTTTGGTGAAGGCTCTTTTTCTGTTCCAGCATGACTGTGCCTCTGTGTACAAAGCCAGTTCCATAAAGGCATGGTTTGATGAATACGGTGTGAAGGAACTCGAGTGGCCTGCACCGATTTCTGACCTCCACCCTAATTAACACCTTTTGTATGAATTGGAATTCTGATTGCAATCCAAGTCTTCTTATCCAGTGTCAGCACCTGGCCCCACAAATGCTGTTTTGGCTGAATGGGCACAAATTCCAATAGACACACTCCAAAATGTTGTGGAAAGCTTTTCCAGAAGACCAGAGGTCCATGGTTTTAGAATGGGATGTCCAGCAAGCTCATATAGACGTAATGGTGGGATGTCACAAAAAATTATAGTTGTTGCAGGCAACGTAGTTTTGCACCTAGGTAGTTGAGATAAATTTTGAAATAGGATAAATTCTTTTAGCTTTGTAGAGAGATGATGAGATCTCTTTGCAAGAATATGTAACTTCCTGGTTTGAGAGGACTTCCCTTTTGCAATAGCTGTTGAACCTAAGAAGGAGGCCTAAGGAAAAAGAAAGGACACGGGAGAACATGCACTCTTTGCTTGCAGTCATTCTAGAGCAGGGCTCTCCAAACTGCAGCCCGAGAGCCGGATGCGTCCCTTTACCAGTCTTTATCCGACCCTTGGGGTTACCATTCCTTCTAATGATATAAAGCACTATTACTCCCACTGACACCAACAATGGGACTCTAGTTCTTCCATGGATACCAAAAATGGGGTACTATTCCTCCACTTATACCAATGATGGGACAGTATTCCTACTACTACTAACCACCAAGCCTGTGGCCATGTTTATTCTCACTGATGCTGGGCCTGGGACATTCCTTACCCCCACTGACCAAAATCTGGCCCCTCTAAAGTCTTCAAGACAGTAAACTGGCCCTTTGGAAAGTCTGGAAACCCCTGTAATCTATAGAGTTCCAGTCGACAGGTTTTTGAGCTGCTCTAAAGCAACCAGTGTGACTCCAGCAGCAGGGTTGAGCTGCTGCTGGTTGAGTATGTTCCCCTGGAGCAGGGCCTACTGCTGGAATTATGCTCCCGTTTAGAGTGTAAGACATCTTGTGCAGTTTCTGCCATGCATCATTGCCCCCTGTCAAGGTAACTATAAGATCCTTCCTCTTTCATATAATCAAAAACTTAGATTGCACCAAAAGATCTTAATGAGTTTGAGTGTCTTCCATGTTCTTCATTATTCATTTATTAACTCCAGAGACTTAATCCTCTAGAACACAAGTGTCAAACTGGTGGCCCTCCAAAAGTTGTAAAAGCAGCCGGCATAGACTTAGGGAAAAGGAAGCATTGCCAGTTGGTAGATATCATACTGCTAGAATGTTTTGGGTTTGCCCTTGGGCTTTATTCCAGCGGCACATGCTTGGTACAGCTCCTTAGAAACCAATCCGGGAGGCATAAAATGTCCAAACCATCTCAACAGGCTAAACCCTTCACAAAGAAGCAGAGTCTTTACTTGACAGCAATTACTAGCCATTTTTGAGCCTGCAGGCATGATGCATTAGGTGAAAAAATAGAGATTTAAACCCTCTATGTATAAATCTCAATATACGGCACATCCTAGCAGATCAATCCAGTATGCTAAATGTTGCTAATGGAATGCTTTTTATTTAGATAAAGTCTTTTTCCCAGCATGGGACCTGCATATAGAAAAACACTACAATAAATTGGATTATTTCAAAGGCTTCAGTAATTTTAGTCCAGAAATCCATGAAAAATATATCACAGCCAGGTGACCTCATGGGGCCTTTTCTTCCCAATGTAAAACGGCAGATGTGGCAGCTTTCTCCTGTTAATTCATGTTGCTGTCAAAGAGAATATCTTCTTGTAAGGAAAAAGATTCATGGACACATTCTTCTACAACAGTGTCACGGAATATCACATTCTTTATGCATCAAAAGCCTTGTTTGGAAGATAGAAGAGAAGAGCGCATTCCATCCAAGGCCCAAGAACCTTTGTTTTGAGTTGATCTTGCGCACGCTGACACAAAGGCCCCTCTCACTAAAGGCTCAGGCCGGTAACACGGCATTGAAAATATAGAAATATGCCATCTTCTCCTTGGAATTACAATGTCTTCTCTGTTGTAGGGAAGCGGTGATGAGGAACTTGGCTTTACTTACAATCTCCCCTTCATCTTGGCAGCTGAGAAAGCGAATATGAGATGTCGAAGCGATAGCATGGTTTCATAGCAGTCATTCGGAGCCACGCAGGAATATATGTTTGTAAAAAGGGCTTTCTTTGAGACGCAAATGAACACACAAATATTCAGAGCTATTTACCTTCGCTTACGCCCCAAGGCGCCTTTTGATGTTTCCTCCTTGCGTATCTCTGTCAAAATTTATGCATGTATGCCGAGGTTCCCCACTAGACACAACATTTTAATCTGCTCCACTTTGACACAATAATATGGATATTATCGGTATAGTGGATGCTGATCACTATGTATTTTTCACTAGGGTATAGATATATACAACTTTTATTAATAGAGACGTCAACTGGGCTTGGGATTTGCATGACTTTTACATTCATTTTTTTTTGCAGCCTGCCAAGATGAACTCTAGTCTAAATGATCGTTTGTACATAAAATACAGTTCAGGAGCTGTTAAATTCAAAAAGTACAACTATTCCCTAAACTGAAAAATCTCCCATATATTCCTAGAAAAAACAATACATTTATGAGCAAAATTATACTTGCTCATATTGTTTCTTCTTTCAAAAAAATACCTGGTATAAGGGTGACAACACTGCACGCATTTGTAATGATTGGTGTGGTCACCCTCAGCTGTGTCACTACGTACGGTGAGAGGAGAAGGGGTTTCGGCGTTGTCACTGCTGATAACTTTCACCCTCCGTGCCATTTAGTACCCAATACTGTATATGATACCAGTCACACCTACTGGCGGAAGACCTCACAGGAGAGAGAAGAGGACCTTGCCACCTAGGAGAAGTTAAAAAAAATAAAAACAGTCTGACACTATCTCCCACTGTAAACTTTTTTACCACCAGATGTCCTCTCCTTAGTCTGCTGGGTTGAGTGATACCTAGCGTCACCCATTCTGGAAGATTGAGAACTCCGCTGTGACTGTAAGGTGTCAGAGTCCCACAGCACCACGGTATCCCTTCTTCACACTGTACTGGTGAAAAGGATCAGGCAGTATCACCTGACCAGTCTAAAAACTTCAGAGAAGATAAGCATTAAAGCTAAAAATCAAAAGAATTCTGCGTAGTGGGGGCCACAAAGAGAGTGGTCAATTGTGGAGGGGATCATGATGCCCAAAGCAGGTTTAAATATCCCATATACTGCCTCCAAAGAGGGCCCAAGCTCTATGTGCTCATCATCATTGGTGGATAATCTGCCTATTTATGGCCACCCTAGCTAGACACCTTGCAGGGCATGCAATCTTACAAAATTACATGGTCTATAGCTTTGTAAAGCCTCTACAGAAATTATTGCAGTTCCTTCTTTCTTTATTTAAATAATGACATACAGTAGCCGGCGTAGACCACAAGATCGATTCCCATCTGAGCATAGGCAGGTTACGACCTCTCCCATCACACCATTCATGGTTTTATTACTGAACAACAGTAGATGTCAGCAGAATAGCAGAGAATGGTGATTAGAGTGCAATACTTAGCGCAACGCGAAACAGAATTCATTTGTATTGAAGATTCATTGTAGGTTTTCATACCTTCTACCCGATTGGTATTTATAGAAAAAAATTATACTCTGCCAAGCTGTCAAAATCTAATAGGTTTTTCTCTTGCGCGTGTTTGGTACACTGTAATTTCACCGGGGAAGAATCTGAACACTGGTCTGTTCCAGCGAGTCTCCATTTCAGGCATGGGATTTAAAAACAAATGCATATCCATTGGATGAATGGATGAGCTATAGGCTTGAACTGGGGGTCATGTAGTAGTACACCACTGGGTGAAAAAAGGTAATTTATTAAAGACTAGGAAGGAAGGAAGACGGAGAAGTCAGATTGTCAACAATGTCTATGGCAGTGTTTCTCTACCTTTTTTCCATCAAGGCACACTTTAAAATTCTGCACAATCTCGTGGCACCCCATTTTAAAATTAAAAAAAACTAAACTAATAGTTTTACATAATGCAGCAACATCCACATGCTTAGGACATCCAACGTCAGAGGTGATTTATTCTGCCAAAGCAAACACACCTTTGCACACTGGCACTGAGTATTCCAATGTTTCTCTTCTCTCTCACTCAGCTAATGTGACCTCAGTGTTAATGGAGAGGGGAAGAGGAGGGACAAACAAGAATGTTGTGCAGGTGCCCGTGTCCTCTTTACCAACCAACGATGCCATTGGTTGTTAGAACAATGGAGGCTGGAAGGTTGTAATTGTGCACAATGAAAACCTGTGGCTTCATGTAACTAATAGGCAGGCTTGATCCACCGGCTTGCTTGTATACAGTTATTTGGCAATTCTAGGCATTTTGCCAAGGCATCCCTGAAGACACCTGAAAGCACCCCAATCTGATTTAATGGCCAAATGTAACACACTATGGTGAACACTAGGTGGCATCATAACTGTGGGGGTACAATTTTGTTGGTTGGTAGAAGGACTGGATCCATTGTAGTTCTGTTTGATGGTAAATCCATTGTTTGAAAGCACTAGGCATCCCTCCTGTCTCCAGTTTTTACCTGAAAAGAATCTTGCTGGGAGCTCCATGCAGTTTGTACCACAAGTTGGCTTCTTTAATCTATTTGGGGCTACAGTTGAAAGACTTTTCCACCAGAATTTCCAGTTCTGCTAATCGCAACACCTCAAAAACATAGAAAGGGGCCTGTTGGTGAGGGAGGTACTAGGGCATCAGTGATTGAGTGGCAACTGGGCCCCAGCTCATGGAAGCTCATAGGACCTACCTAGCTATACTAATTAGGCCTCTTCATTGCCATAACCTTGAACAAGTGTGTAGTTAAATCCCTAATCCTCTAGGATAGCAGATCTTTTAGGCGGGAATCTTTCTAAGCAGAAAGAGTTTATTTTTGGCAATGAACAAGTTATGTTTAGAAGAGTTAGTGTTATGATTAGAGTTACAAGAAGGGTTAGTGTTAGGGTTACATAGGGTTAGTGTTAATGTTAAAGCATGGTTAGTTTAACCGCTTCACCCCCGGAAGGATTTCCCACTGTAGGACCAGAGCACTTTTTGCAATTCGGCACTGCGTCGCTTCAACTGACAGTTGCGCGGTCGTGCGACGTTGTACCCAAACGAAATTCGTGTCCTTTTTTTCCCAGAAATAGAGCTTTTTTTTTGTGGTATTTGATCCCCTCTGCGTCATTTCTGATCACTGCTATAAACAAATAAAGAGCGACAATTTTGCAAAAAAAAACAAAAAAAAAAAACAATATTTCTTACTTTTTGCTAAAATACATATCCAAAATGAAAATTAAAAAAACAAACTTATTCATCGATTTTGGCCGATTTATATTCTTCCTCATATTTTTGGTAAAAAAAATTGCAATCAGCGTTTATTGATTGGTTTGCTCAAAAGTTGCCGCGTTTACAAACCATGAGAATTAATTTCTGCCATTTTTACATTTTTTCTTTTTACTAGTAATGGCGGTGATTTTTATTGGGATTTTGATATTGGGGCGGACATGTCGGTCATTTTTGACACTTTTTTGGGACCAATGACATTTATACAGCGATCAGACATTTAAATATTCACTGATTACCGTATAATTGCCATTGGCAGTGAAAGGGTTAACCTGCAGAGGGAGATCTAGGGGTTAACTGTGTTCCCTAGGTGTGTTCTGACTGTGAGGGGGCTGGGCTACCATGGGACCAGTGACAGGGATCAGTAGATATCTTAGATGCCCACTAACAGAGTGGGGAACTGCTTTGTTTACATCGGCGGTTCCCCGTTCTTTCTCTCTGGTAAGTCATCGTGGCTTGCCGACGAACATCGGGTCTGCCCGAGCCGCGAGCACACTCCTCCAGAGTGCAGCGGGCATGAGAGCGCCTGCCCGCTAAGTGCGCACGCGCGGATCACTGCTTATATACAGCAATTCGGGAGACAGCACCACTCTGCCGCTGTATATATATAAAGCACTTGGTCAGCAAGTGGCTAAGGATTACATGAAGGGTTGGTATTATAGTTACAGAGAGGGTTTGTATTAGGGTTAGTGTTACAGAAAGGTTAAATGTTTGGTTAGAGTTACAGGGAGGGTTAGTGCTAGAGTTACAGTGCCAGGGTTAAAGCTGAAGTAAGGGTTAGTTTTAGGGTCACAAAGAGAGCTAATATTAGGAGTGTAGTTACACAAAGGGTTTATGTTAGGGTTAGAGTTACAGGGAGGGTTAGGTCTAAAAGAAGGGTTAGTGTTATTGCCAGAGTTAGAGTTACAGGGAGGTTTAGTGTTAGGGTTATAAAGAAATTTAGGGTTAGGGTTTCAAGGAAGGTTAGCACTAGGATTAGATTTACAGGAAAGCTAAGTGTTGGGTAACAACACAAGGATGGTTAGTAACAAGGAAGGTTAGTGCCAGGGTTAGAGTTATAGGAAAGATTAGGGTTAGGGTTAGAAATACAGGAAAAGTTTGGCGTTAGGCTGGGTTCACACCTATGAAAATTGGATGCAGGTTTCCCCACATCCAGTTCTATGCGAATTGCCCCGCATCCAATTTGCATAGGTGTGAACCCAGCCTAACTGGAGATTAGGCTCTATGAAGCCGGTTCACACATCTCTGCTGTGGCTCTGGTGCGAATTTGCACAGGGGTCCTGTGCATCTTTTGGTCCATTTCAGGTCCGAATTCAGCCCAAAATTCGGGCTGAAATCGGACCTGAAGTGATGGATGGAGAAGCCGGCCCCTGCTGTGAGCCGCATGCGGCAATAGCTTGAACCCAGCCTTAAGGTTAGAGTTATAGGAAAGGTTAGTACTAGGGTTACAAGGAGAGTTTCTTTTAGGATTAGAGTCATAGGGATAGAAAAGTGTTGGTGTTAGAGTTACAAGAAAGGTTAGTTCTAGGGTTACAGGGAGGGTTCGTTTTTGAGTAATAGGGACGATATGTGTTAGGATTAGAACTACAAGGAGGGTTAGTGTTAGGATCACAGAGAGGGTTTTAGTTACAGGGAAGACTAGCATCAGAATTAGAGCTAAGTATGATTAGTGTGAGGATTACAGGGAGTCTGGATTTAAAAGGCTTTGTGTTAGGATTAGAGTTACAGGAAGGGTCAGTGTTAGGGTTACAGGGAGGACTAGTGTTACATTAAGGTTTCATGTTAGGATTAAAGTTACAAGAAGGGTTAATGTTATTATTAAATCTATAGGAAGGGTTAGTGTTAGGATTAAAGTTACAAGAAGGGTTAGTGTTATTATTAAACTTACAAGAAGGGATAGTGTTAGGATTAAAGTTATAGGAAGGGTTAGTGTTAGAATTAAAGTTACAGGAAGGGTTAGTGTTAGGGTCACAAGGAGAACTAATATTAAGAGTAGAGTTACACAAAGAGTTTATGTTAGGTTTAGAGTTACAGGGAGGGTTAGGGCTACAAGAAGGGTTAGTGTTGTTGTCAGAGTTAGAGTTACAGGGCGGACTTGCGTTAGGGTTAGAGTTACAACAAAGGCCAGTGTTAGGTTTACAGGGAGGGTAAGTGTTAAGGCTAGAGAAGCAGGTAAGGTTTGTGTCAAAGTTACAGGGATGTTCAGTGTTAGGGTTATAGAGAAAGTTAGGGTTAGAGTTATAAGGAAGGTTAGCGCTAGGGATAGTGAATCAAGAAAAATATATAGAAGGATGGACTCTGAGTTACAGGGAGGGTTAGCGCTAGGGATAGATTTACAGGAAAAGTGTTTGTTGGGATTAGAGTAACAAGGAAGGTTAGTGACAGGGTTAGAGTTACAGGAAAGATTAGGGTTAGGGTTAGAAATACAGGAAATGTTAGTGTTAAGGTTAGAGTTACAAGGAAGGGTACTAGGGTTACAGGGAGAGTTAATTTTAGGAGTAGAGTCATAGGTATAGAAAAGTGTTGGCGTTAGCGTTACAAGAAAGGTTAGTTCTAGGGTTACAAGGAGGGTTTGTTTTTTGAGTTATAGGGTCGATATGTGTTAGGATTAGAATTACAAGGAGGGGTTAGTGTTAGGGTCACAGAGAGGGTTAGTGTTAGGGTCACAGAGAGGAATAGCACCAGAATTAGAGCTAAGTAGGATAGTGTGAGGATTGCAGGGAGGCTGGAGTTAAAAGGTTTAGTGTTAGGATTAGAGTTGCAGGAAGGGTCAGTGTTGGGGTTACAGAGAGGACTAGTGTCAGAGTTAGAGCTAAGTAGCATTAGTGTACAAATTAGAGGGAGGCTAGAGTTACAATAAGGTTTAGTGTTAGGATTAAAGTTACAGGAAGGGTTAGTGTTAGGATTAAAGTTATAGGAAGGGTTAGTTTTAGAATTACATTTACAAGAAGGGTTAGTGTTAGGATTACAGCTATAGGAAGGGTTAGTGTTAGGATTAAAGTTACAGGAAGGGTTAGTGTTAGGATTAAAGTTACAAAAAGGGTAAGTGTTAGGATTACAGCTATAGGAAGGGTTAGTGTTGGGGTTAAAAACCTGAGTATGCTCAACCTTGTCCCAAATAAAATCGTAACTCACTGTGTATATATGAAAATATAGCACTTTATTATGATAGCACACACACAAAAATCCAATTGACATACAAAGTAAAAGCAATATCATTCAAAAACCCCAACATCCATGTAAACCCCCCCCCCCCCCACCCCCCACCACCCCCCGGGATCCCCATCTTCCCAAAGGTAAGGTATGATCCCACAATACTTGTTGAAGATAAAATTATTTAGGTGGGTGGGTTTATGTTCTCAGCAACCACCATCTCCACAGAATAATAGCAGTTTGTTTGTATATGTGTATGTCTATACACGCAATCGTTCAGGGGCCAGCCTAGGTCATCCACGGAGGACTGATAGTCCCAATCTAGTATTTGTGCAATAAAGGCCCAAGGTGATTCACAGTGTCTGTAGGGCTGTTGTGACTTTATATTCCACAGTAGTCCAGAGGAGGTGTGTCCCTTAGGATCTGTGTTATGGTTCCCAAGACAAATAATTGCCAAGTGTAGGCTAGTGTGTTGTCAGATCCTCCCTTACACTGTAAGCTGGAAAGTCAATTGTGGTCCAGAGGAGGTGTACCCCTTAGGGTCTATGAATGTACTTCCTTGGACAAGTATAAACCACACATGTATATGGTTAAATTCAGATAGACCTCTCTCGTACTGTTAATTAAATCCTCCAAAGGGATCTGTGATTAGGAATATGTGGGGGATGGGGTTCTGCCTGACCGGTTTCGCTCGTTCCCAGCCAACTGCTTCATAGGTTAAGCCCTGGAGTAGTCTCCTCACCGTGTGCTGTCACCGGGCTTAAAAATGGCAGCCCCAGCGTGTTACCCCATGCCGCCTCAGCATCTCGACACAACGTGGTAGTGTCCGTCATCACATTGCACGGATTACGCTACCCTCATCATCAACACAGGGCGGAGTCCACGCTTGTGTGTGACAGCCGCCTACACAATGTGAACAGTGTTCTCCATCCCAGTGCATCCTTAGATGTGCTTAACAAGTCACTGGGTGGAACGGCTCCGGCAGGGGGAGCTTCACTATTTCCATTATTCACAGTGTTAAAAAATGCCAACACTACGGTGACTGTAAACCACTTCAGGTTTATCAATTTGATCATTTGTGAATTGGCTATAGTCAATACATAGCATAATAAGTGTAGTGCCCTCTTAGTTTGGGTGTTAGTAAGCGTATATAGTTTGGCTTTTTCTGCTTAACAGGAGAGCAGATAGGTACATTTAGATGCTGTCTGCTTATCAGAGAGCCTTGATTTGCATAAGGTCTACTCAGTGTGCTCTGGTACTGATTCATGTGGTCTGGAAGGTTTTACACTTTCCAGTAGCATGGGTTCCTATTGGACAGTGGGAGGAAAACCCAGCCAGTGACAGCAGGTGTATGTGGATGTGGTTCTGACCAACTAGCAGGGGAGGTGCCCCACTGCATTTTTGTGAACACATTCATATAAAAAGGAGCACATGGGCTCAAGGTGAGGAGTTCCTGCCCACACACACCTCATCTCCTTAGGGCCGGTCTGGTATCACAGTGGCAAAGTGTCGCTTGGAAGTTGGGAGAGAGAGGCTACCGGCTGTCCCGGGACACGGTGTGAGTACAGATCTATGAAGGGATCCCTGAGAATGAGTTGCTAGAATTTCCCCCCTGCTCCTCATAATCAGTAAATTAGGTGTGTGAGCTAGAAAAGAGACACTGGTGAGTGTCTTGTAGAAGCAAAGTCCGGCCGATCCTTTACTGCTTAAAAAGGGACTTGTTTCACTGAAATCAGTCTGCTATGTAGTGCCACTGGCAGTCTTCTATATAGAGATAGGGAGAAGTTGTCCTCGCTTGAAGTCAGTTAACTTGGAGTATCCCAAACATTCCCTTCTACTATCCAAGTTCTACAATACAGCATCAAAAATTCATCCCCTAGACTGGTCACTGGAATAACGAGCAGGATTGTGTGTGTGCATCTGGCAGTATGAAAAACAATTGTGACTGGTTGCAGGATAATCACAGGGAGGCCCGGGTCATATAAATCAGCAGCCCCTTCAGGGGTACCGCTACATAAATGCACAGTGAGTTAAGAGGTATCTGAAAAAAAAAAGAAAAAAAAATTGGGTTTTTAGTAACCTCATTTCAGAAGAGGAACAAAAATCAAACTATCATTCAGCCTCTGGGTTTTTGTGGCCTCCAACTCCCAAATCCAGTGGGTTTATGTTAGAGGACCAACTGCTCAACTGCTTTCCTCCCCTTATATGTTGGGGTACCATCTCTAGAATCCAGCATTTCAGAACACGAGGGTCCCTACTATGTTGTAAACAAACATGCCTAGCTACAGGGGCCTTCAGATGGTAGGTTTTAATTTCATAAATATGCTCCTAGAATCGTTTCCTAATGGATCTGATAGTCTTACCCACGTAAAACGAACCATAGGAGCATACAATGACATAAATGACCCACATACTACCACAGTTCACTTTCTGTCTAAATTTTAGAATCCTTCCTGTGGGCAGTTGAAGGGTGTCACCCTCAATCATATAGAGACACATCTCACAACGCCCACAGCGGGACATCCCCATGTTCTTGCTGTAAATGGGGGGCTTCCAATAGATATCACTATGTACCAGGAGGTCATTCAAGGAACGAGCCCTCCTGTATACAAACTGTGGACCTCCTAGGACAAATTAACTGACCAAAGTGTCCTCCCTAAGGAGGTGCCAATGTGTTGAACAAAGATCTCTAACCTTGTCTACCCTTTGGGTGTACTGTAGGCTGAGTCTGGCATGTTCTCCTGTTCCTCCCTTCGCATGAAAATAAGGGAATTCCTCTCACTATCCTTAAACCTGTTATAGGCCTTTGCCAACCATTTATTCTTATAGCCCCTTGAGTGGAATCTCTGTCTAAGGACCTTGGCTTCCTGTTCAAAATCCCAATCGTCCGTACAATTACGGCGTGCTCTTAAATATTGTCCCATTGGGATATTCTTAATCAGTGTGTTTGGGTGGAAGCTCCCCACATGTAGAAGGTTGTTCACTGCCATAGGTTTCCTGAACAGTTTGGTTTTTATCCGACCTTCCACAGCCAAAGAAATGGTCAGGTCCGAAAGGGTTACACTTTGTTTGTCATATTCACATGTGAAGCTCAGATTGTAAGGATTGTTGCCAAAAATCCCCACAAAGGATCTGAACTCATTCTCAGTTCCTGACCACAAAATGAGGACATCATCGATGTACCTCTACCAGGATAAAATCCTGGACAGGTACACCGACGACGCTTTCCACCACCGAAGAGCCACCTCTCCCAGTCTCCTAGGTAGATGTTGGCATAGGCCAGGGCACATTTCATGCCCATGGCTGTACCTCCACTAAGGGGTACACCTCCTCTGGACCACTGTTGAATTTCCAGCTTACAGTGTAAGGGAGAATCTGACAACACACTAGCCTACACTTGGCAATTATTTGTCTTGGGAACCATAATACAAATCCTAAGGGTCACACCTCCTCTAGACTACTGTGGATATAAGGTCACAACAGCCCTATAGACACTGTGAATCACCTTGGGCCTTTATAGTACAAATACTAGATTGGGACTATCAGTCCTCTATGGATGACCTAGGCCAGCCCCTGAACGAGTGCGTGTGTAGACATACACATATAAAAACAAACTGCTATTATTCTCTGGAGATGGTGGTTGCTGAGAACATAAACCCACCCACCTAAATAATTTTATCTTAGTATTGTGGGATCATACCTTACCTTTGGGGAGATGGGGATCCCGGGGGGTAGGGGGTGGGGGTTTACATGGACGTTGGGGTTTTTGAATGATATTGCTTTTATTGTGTATGTCAATTTGATTTTTGTGTGCTATCATAATAAAATGTTTGCTATTTTCTCATATATGCACAGTGAGTTACGATTTTATTTGGGTCAAGGTTGAGCATACTCAGGTTTTTATTTTAAGTTTTATACATGTATTATACCGAAGCGCTCCCTTCCCATCCCTTTGTGGTTCTCCCATTCCTATTACCCTTTAAGACTATGGTTATTACCGTAGTTCAAATTTGTTTACGTTTTTGTTAGAGGGCAGTACCTTGAGGAATCTTTGAATTTAGGGTTTAGTGTTAGGACTGCAGGCAGATTTTTCATTTTCTAACCTATGCTCAAAAAGAAAAATCTAGTTGCTATAGGTTTAATAAGTGAAAACGTGGTGCTAAATATAGATTTAATTCTGCTTTATCACTTGCAGAATAACAATGATATGAAACAGTAATGAGCAAAGGATGACTTTCCAGCAGTAAAAGAGAACAATGTAACAGAAATTGTGCAGGTGTGATTCACAGCGATAACCTGCATATAAGTGCATGCAGACTTTTTCCAGCTTGGCAATCACCAGCTGTCATCCTACCTAATGGCTAAGTGGTTTGTAATCTTGTCTTTCATGTCTGTCTGATGGGTTCAAGTCTCACTCAATACACTGTCTGCATGGAGTTTGTTTGGGCTTTCTGCCACAATCTTTTTTTCTGACCTTCCTCCCTATTAATCTAATCTAATTAGTTAAAAAAAAAACTAAGTCTACTAAGTCCCTTTACTTGCCCAAGTTCATGGTAACCCTGAGTCTTTTATATCTTTTACTGAAAGGGTGAGTTACATTGTGTACATTGCTTGCTGGGTGACATGGGCATTTCCTATTGGCTGGTGAATAAGGATCATCACCTGTGCTAGTGAAGATCCTTATATTTCTGTGATTTCATGGTAGAACCATCTACCAATTCACTACAAGATTTTACACAAATTGCGGGCGAGCTTGCAAGCTTGTAAGGATTGCAAGATATACAATACAACTTCTTATTGGCTGTCCAGTAGTGAGGTCCTCTCAGCCTGCATAGTGTGATGCATAGCGGAATGACATCAGGAAGAGGCATCGGTCCATGCAAGCACAGACCACATGCTTGACCCACCGATCGCGGAAGATGCAGCACCAATGGCAGCAGAATCAGATGACCAGAAGGTATTTTTTATTTAAGGTGTAAATGGGATTGGGGGGGTTGACTTGGAGATGGATTTTAATTCATAACTTCACATGTTCCAGAACATATTAAAACCAGTAGATCAGCTTGATAGTGAGGCATCTTTTTGAATTAGGGATCACCAAAGGCAGCCTGCCTATTCCCTCAGTAAAGGTTTCCTTTAACTGGGTGTCCAGTGGTGATGTCCTCTCAGCCTGCATAGTGTGATGCATAGCTCGATGACATCAGGAAGAGGCATCGGTACATGTGAGCACAGACCACATGCTTGATCCACCGGTCGCAGAAGGTGCACCACCAATGGCAGCAGAATCGGATGACCAGAAGGTCTTTTTCATTTATAGTGTAAATGGGATTGGGGCGGGGGGGTATGTGGTATTTACTTTTTATGGAAGACCAGTAGACTAAGACGACGGTAACCACCACGTGGAAGA
>BLSH010074502.1:747002-760165 GCA_018402905.1 Glandirana rugosa | reverse complement strand
GGAAGACCAGTAGGCTAAGACGACGGTAACCACCACGTGGAAGACGCTGGCCACCTAGTTCGTACACCAGACACGAGTGTACATGGCTACGGAGAAGGACTACAGTAGCTCGATACGTAGTGTGATACGTCCGACTCTCCTGTAGTGGTGACCTGTGGGTCAATTTCCTTTGGAAATGACTCCCTTATCCGTCCGACGGAAACCACTAGGGATTAAGTTTTTCTACGGAGTGATAGTTCGACTAGATGACCAAAATTATACAAGACCTTGTACACTTCACACCAATGGCAGCAGAATCAGATGACCAGAAGGTATTTTTTATTTAAGGTGTAAATGGGATTGGGGGGGTTGACTTGGAGATGGATTTTAATTCATAACTTCACATGTTCCAGAACATATTAAAACCAGTAGATCAGCTTGATAGTGAGGCATCTTTTTGAATTAGGGATCACCAAAGGCAGCCTGCCTATTCCCTCAGTAAAGGTTTCCTTTAACTGGGTGTCCAGTGGTGATGTCCTCTCAGCCTGCATAGTGTGATGCATAGCTCGATGACATCAGGAAGAGGCATCGGTACATGTGAGCACAGACCACATGCTTGATCCACCGGTCGCAGAAGGTGCACCACCAATGGCAGCAGAATCAGATGACCAGAAGGTATTTTTCATTTATGGTGTAAATGGGATTGGGGCGGGGGGATTTTTGACCTGGAGATGGATTTTAAGTCATAACTTCACATGTTCCAGAACATATTAAAACCAGTAGATCAGCTTGATAGTGAGGCAGCTTTTAGAATTAGGGGTCACCAAAGGCAGCCTGCCTATTCCCTCAGTAAATGTTTCCTTTAACTGGCCTCCATTGGAGGTGTCCCTAGTGTGTATGCATATAGTAGAGGCATTGGACTGTGAACCCCTTTAAGGAACTGATCTGAGCAGGTGTATGCCACCAAGGCAAAGTGAGGAAACCTTCGATTGCACTTAGTGGTCCTTAATGGTCCTTAGTGGTGGTGGTGGTGGTGGGGGGGGGGGGGCAGCACTGATTGCCCATACCAGACACTTCATCCTTACTGCAGTTCAGTAATACACAGAGAATAGTTACTGAGCTGGTTGCTAGGATGCTGGCAACTGGGCTGCACAGCATTACTGGCTGTTCCGGTGCAGGTGGTAGTCTGCACCATAACAACCAGCTATTAATACTGTATTTAGAGAGAAACTGTATGTAACTGTATTGCCCAGCCACCACTGTCCTGGCAACCAATGATGCACAGTCGAGCAACTGGCTGGATGCTTGTGGCCGAGCCACAGTGTCATTGGTTGCTGTGCCAGCATCCTTGCAACCAAAGAGAGGGCAGCAAAAATGTGATGGGTACACCCACTGGAGATCATACTGAATTTTGAATGTTTGGGGGGAAAGGGACAGCAAAAACAGATGTCTAAGCTGACAATTAACATAGCTATGCTGCTGCATGTAAGTGTTAATATAGTCTTACGTCAAAGTCTTCAGCAGTTTTCAGAATGCCGCACCAGTGCCATCGGACCTGTTCCTTAGCAACTGCAGAAGCTACCTGCTGCTTCAGGAAAAGGACAAAAAGCTATGTAGTGTATGCTGACCCTGCCAGCAGCCCCGCAGAGGACTGGTGGGTCTTCTATGAGACTGCTATTACGGTCAATATAAGAAATAAAAGTTTTCTTTTTTGCCTGCACATAAAAAGCCTGTGTGTTTTTTTACGTTCACTAAGAAGAAACATGCGGGCCCGTCAGATCTCATTGGCTTGTTTAGAAAGAGGATTTACTAGATACTTTTATGGAGGCTTTATTGACTAACATGAGATGAGGGCGAATGAGGTTACTGTCTGCAAATTGGGAGAGCAGCCATTTTGGGAATGACTGTTTAGCGCAAGAAATAAGGCATTTTGAGTCGGCAGCCAGGATGGAAGGCGCTATTATGCCTGGCTAATGAGGCTTTCTGTATTAAACTAAAATTACCATCTGTCTTTGAAATAATCAGCGAAGGTCCTTGGCTGGAAGAGGGTTAAGTGTTTTACAGGGCAGAATGCAAACAGTTTCCAGAATGACAAGCTGACACTGTGTTTCCATTCTAAGATGGTTGAATCATTTCAAGAAGGTTTTGCTTAAAGCAGAACTCCAGTTCTATTAAAAAAAAAAAAACAACTCAGATTTGACTGCAATACTTAACTCTGAATCCACAGCTGTCCCTCATAATTCTTCTTTTTCAACACTAGATGTCCTCAGTATTATGGGTTGAATGATAGTCAGCATCATTCCACCCACTTCCCTCTCTACAGATCTCCTTGGATCTACTTTAAAAAAAATACCCCATATTTACATTTTTCACCGCAGTCTTCACCGCGGGCCATTCTGGTGACATCAAGGGACCTTCCTCCTCTTCTTCTTTGGCAGCAGCAGTTGGTGGTCCTTCCATCTAGAATGATGGGCACTAAACATAATTGTGTAAGAGCGCCTCTCAGTGCAGGAATGATGTTAGTACAGGCTGCATGATGAAGCTTCTTTTGGATTGGATGACCTTGACCTTCATTCAACCTGGAACATAACCATCACTGGACATGGGATTGTAAGTCTACAGGGACAGAGCCAAGTATAAGCTAATTTTTTTTTTTTTAATTTTGAAGGTGCATGGTGGTATATTAAAAAAAATGGAGTTGTATTCCTTTTCTAGGCAGGTGAGCCAAAACATTGAAGCTCAAAGAGGCCAGTATGACTGCTAAGTAGCTAGTATTTTCAGACAGAGAGATCAACAATGGCAACTACCATATCCCTATAATGACCGTTTCCTTTTTAACCATTTATCCACCATGCATCTTGCTCAAACACAACCTCTAATTGTCCAGGGATGGGGGAGCACATATCCCACCTCCTGCCCCCCTCCCCCCAGGGAGCAGCAGTTGAGACCTGAGCAGCCAATCAGAGTCTTCTGACATGCATGTTTTGGGTAATTATTGAAGCAAGACTAGGCCAGACAACAATTTTGCAACATTGGCTGCCTGTTTTCCGTACTTTAAAGGTCTGTATTTAATGCAGAGGCTGTTACCAAACTCCTGTTGGAATTGCAGTTGCCTGGTGGCCATAAGAATCCTTGGCTTCAGTGCTATATAAGCTACTGACCCAAAACAAACTTGCAACAAGTGGTCAGAGCACTTGGTGGGCACCCTTGTTCCATGTCAGTGAAGCTACAGGATCAGCATGACAGGCAGGCAAAAAAGATTTTTAGATTGGGCAGCGAACCATACTGTATATCTCAAATTTTTAAATTCCCTTCCATCCTCATTACCCAAGAGCAGTGCAGTTCTAGCAGCTTCTACCAGTGAATCCAGCTATGGCATACACTGCGGCACCTCTCCAGGCAATGCAAGAGTTAAGAGGATGACTGACAGCTCCGCAGAACAAGCTTGTCCTTGTGTGTATCAAGCGAAGCGGCAACCATGCGACCCGTCGACACTGGAACACGACAACTGGCAATGAATGCAAACCCTCCTCTGGGATCCCTTTCCCAGAATTTCATTTCCATCCAGCCTGGCCTCTTATTAAAGCTCCATTTTCCTGACTAGCGAGCAGAAATGTTTAAATCTATTTACACTTCTCAGAATTACAGCCCCCCATGCTCTGAGGTCTCCAACCTAGGAAGGATATTACTTTAAGGCGGCAGAAGGGGACTGACAATAGTTGTCTCATTTGTATTTTTGTATTATTCCATTTCAGTTTAATCATCGCTGCTAATAGCTGTCTCGACCGGCTTAGCAATTCCAGGCAGCAGTCTAGCGTGCACTACCAAAACTTTGGGCTGTTACATTTTACAGACAAATATCATTTTTTAAAAACGGGCAGAAAAAAAAATAACTGTAAATAATAATTATTTCTGTGCAGGCCATGTAGGACTTAGCACCTAGGGCAGCACCCAGCCATCAACGCATTAGCTGTTGAGAGTCATTAATGGGTCATAATAAAAGTTTCCAACGTGCCATTCTACTTGCCAGGGTCATCTGCCTGGTAATTAATTGCTGCCGCTGCACACTGTACACAATAAACTGACCTGTTAGCAGGTAGAGAACAGCTTGATCAGCAATCCTAGGATCAATGTGTAGGACAGCCCTTCTCAAGTAGGGCTCCTTCGAAGGTTGCTAATGGTTTCTTGAGAAGTGGAAGACTGATCTCTTATCTGACATTGTATAGTGCTGCAAACATTCTCACATGGCTGAGTGGAGCCTCTCCTCTTTTCAGCCATCTGTAAGGCCCATTCTTCCCATTGACCCCCAATATTAGGGGCATTGACCACCAATGTAACAGGGCATCCTTTTCACTAAGCACTAATAGGCCCTTTTTCCCACTGACCACTAATGTATAGTATGTGGGTCCTTCTCCTCTGACCACCAATATAAAAGGAGACTTTTCTAATGACCACCAATGCAACTGGGAATATATCCACTGACCTCCAATTTGAGGGTGATCCTTGATACTATAGTTTTTATTGTTTGCATTTCTTTTGGCCATTATTATATGAGCCCTAAGGACACAGGAGAACCTATGACATCACACAACCAAACTGAAAATCCCTTGAAAAAACAATATTCTATGTATAATAACATGTAAACATCCATAGCTAAATTTTGGGGGACAGGGGTTCTTGGGAAGAATGGGGGCCTTTGTGACCTTGAATTGGGCTCTAAAGTATACCCAAAACCAAAATTTTGTTTAGTTTTTGAATAGGGTAGAGAATAGGTAACGCCATTGTTGGGTTTGGTCTTGCTGTCTTCTTTCCATTGAGGAGATTCCCCTTCACTTCTTGGCTTGGAGCAGGGTTGCCAACCGCCAGTAAATTTACTGACAGTTTGTAAAAATCAGTGATTTTTACAACTGTCTATAAATATTAGGGTCTGATAATTTGTCATGTTGTGCTGATTTTATAAGTGTAAACCAGGCAAATTACTTGATATGGGTATTGTCTGTGTTTCCATGTTGTGTTTAAATAGGAGTTCTGTTATTTTTCAAGGTGCCAGTAAAAAATGTGTTCCGCCAGTAAATTTTCCATATTTTGCCAGTAAAAAACGCTGCGGGAGGTTGGCAACACTGGCTTGGAGACACAGCAGAATGTGAGATGAATTCTCTACAACGTGAGGGAAATACCCTCCAAAGCTGGGTATACACTAGTAGAATTTTAAACAAAAATTCTTAGGAAAACTTGTATGGAAATGTCTCAGTACATTCGAATGTTGTTTGAAAGTAGTTCAAGATTTTGTTTGTATTTAAGATTTGGTTTTGGAATGAATAGACTTTCTGTCCGATTCAATAATATATAGAATATATAGCAATCTTCTGGAAAAACCTCAATGTTTTTCAAATCCACCCTGATCTAAAAATATATGAAAAGAATGCCGAAGATACAAAACGAATTCTGAAAACCAAACGGTTCAACATAATGAATATGACGAAACAAAATTCCGCAATGCATCCAAAACAAAATAAAAATTTCTGGTGTGCACATATCTAATGATGACAGCTCTACATTTTGATTTCCCAGTACTTTCCTTTCTGACCGTGGTCACCAAGACAAAAAGGAGAATGAATCTCTCTAGTGGTAACTCAGTCAGCCATCAAAACTTGACAAAGGTTCTAATATCCCCACTCCATCCAAAACACCAATAGAAAAAACAATTCATTTTAGATATGATTTAAAGCCAGATTTAGGTATAATTGAGCGGTGTTGGCAAGTTCCTAACACCAAGGATGGGATTATGTAACTAGAATAAGGTGGATCCACAACTTTCACACCTCCCCATCTTGTTCTTGGACAGTCAACATCTGCCTTGACACATTCCATGGTGAATGGATTAGGGTGTCTTGGCAACCTGTGAGGATATAAAATGCTGGGGTATATCTCTGACACTCATTAGAATGGACAAGTTGGCTTGTCTAAGCTATGAAACATGATCAACATTACAGAACAATTTCAACTGAATGTTACAAACTACTATTAGATATACCGTGACCTGGATAAATGAGAACTTTAACAGACATACAAGAATAGAAATAGAGTTTTATGACACAGTTTTATAAAAATTCTGCAGCTCTGGCTGTTTTACCGAAGAGTCACGAAGTTGGCAGAAGAAATAAAATAAAATGAATGTAATCAAAAAAATAAGGTAACATGAGGGACAGTTGGCAACCCTACTGCTTTCCGATCCTGGGCAAGCTTATATATGATAAAGCAGTATCTGTATGCCAATAAATGGATCCATTTTATGTAGACCCTGACTTTGCATCAGCCCCCATTTCTCTAATTATGCCAGAGTCGTTATCCTGATTTCAGCTTGTCACAATGCCACCTAGACAGAGCAGAAACCTAATCTGCTTCATTGTACAATCCAGCAATTCACGCTGTTCTCCCTACAGTTTTAAGACCAGCTGTCATCGGCTACGACCTTGAAGTTGTGCCGTGACCTTGACATCAAACATGCCTGTGATGTTGAAAAGCCTTTTAGCTCCAGACTCAAAGCAGGCAATTTACATGTCTCTATCTGTTAGGGAACTACATTTCGTATCATTCCCTAACCAACACAGGATGAAAGACTTTGCTGGGGCTTGTAGTGCCACAGTGGAATTGCTCCTGAGCAGCTGTTCTTAAACTTTTCAACATGGAGGAACCCTTGAAGTAACTTTTAGGTCTCAGGGAATCTACAGCTCAGGGTACATTATAGACAGGATCTTTGGGAAGAATCTTACTTTTATAGAGATATTTACATTTGTGGTCAGTGAGGAGAATCTTCCCCTTATATGGAGCCAAAATGATCATTGAGATCAGTGGTTACTTATCTGAAAGGCAGGAATTGCTCAAGGAACCCCTAGCAACCTTTGGGGGACCTGTAGCCAAAAAAGGCTGATCTAAAGGCTGTCTGATACAGGGGATAGCAGAGGTAGTGAAGGATAAGGATCGCAGCTCCTGGGTTTGCCACTTCGGGTCTGCCCCATAGCAGTTTTACTGCTACAGGATGGCACCTGTGCACCAAATCACATATATGTGCGCGCCACCGGCAGCTCGCTCCCGAGCAGGATCCGATGTCCGCTGGCACCCAGCAGAAAGGCAAAACAGCGGTCTGCCTACGTAAGCAAGGCAGATCGCTGTTCTGCCCTGAGGGAGGGCATGGATCCTGTGTCTCTGCAAAGCAGTACCATGGATCCATGTCTTCCCCTAGTAAAAGCACCTCCCACACTATGATAAAACACTAGCTAGGCACACCGTTAACCCTTTGCTCGCCCCTGATGTTAACCCCTTCCCAGCCAGTGTCATTAGTGCAGTAACCGTGCATATTATTTAGCACTGCTCACTGTATTAGTGTCACAGGTCCCCAAAGTGTGAAATTGTCAGTGTCCAAATGTCCGCTGCAATATCGAAGTCCCGCTATAGGTCGCTTATCGCCTCCATTACCAGTAAAAAAAGAAATATCCCATAGTTTGTAGACACGATAACTTTTGTGCAAACCAATCAATATACGCTTATAGGGATTTTGTTACCAAAAATATGTAGCAGAATACATATTGGCCTAAATTTATGAAGACATTTGACTTGATTTTTAATTTTTTTTTAATTGGATATGTTTTATAGCAGAAAGTAAAAAAATATTGTTTTTTATTGTTTTCTAAATTTTCGGTCCTTTTTTGTATACAGCACAAAAAAATAAAAATGTTATTTAGGTACAGCGTCGTATGACTGCTCAGTTGTCAATTAAAATAACACAGTGCCGTATCGCAAAAAAATGGCCTGGTCATGAAGTGGGGTAAATCTTATGGAGCTCAAGTGGTTAAAAATGAGTAATGGTAGATATTTATGATTCCTAGTGACCCCAAAATTTGCCCAAAAAAACTGCAAGAGAAGAAAGCACTTACCTCTCCAGTGCCTGCACTGCCAAACGCTGCTCCATTTCAGAGAAGTCTTCTTCTGACGTCCACTAAGAAATTTATATTCCTTGGAATGTTGATCTCCTTGGTTCTTGGTGGTACCTCCTGCACAATTTACAAAAGTGACATATAGGTCCATGAGGGGCTAACCCCCACCTTAGTCACTCTTACCCCTTGACCCCCCCGCCCCACACATTTCCAGGGATTAAGAGCATCATGGGCCTGGTGCTGAAGATTTACATATCAATGTCGCCTGCCTCCCTGACATTTACAGATCAATGTTGCATGCGCCCTGCGATTTATATATCAGTACAGCCCACAATATACATATCAATCATGTGTACACACACAGAGCAGGGCTGGGCAGCATTAGTGACTTACTGGGCTGGGCCTATCCTAAGGTAGGGACCTGGAGCTACAGCTCCAATAGCCCCTATGTTAATCCGGGCCTGCACATTTCTTTTCTGTACCTTTATCCAAGGGGCCTGGTCACATGACTCCAAGGGTCCTCTTAATATTCATCTTTCTCTAATCGTGGGCAGGTCCTGAATACAGCAGAGAACTGCACCGTGTAGCCATATAGTGCTATTTCTGCAGCGTTCTCCTATGAGCCCAAGGTGGCTTGAGGACACACCCCCATGGAGTGGATTCCTAACACCCTGGGCTTACAGGAAGGGTTTTGAAGGATGATGGGTGTCATTCAACCAAGGAGAAGACCATTGCTGGACCACAGAGCAGTGATATTGCAGTCGGCAACACAAGAGATAGTGTAAGTGTTGCATTTTTTTATTTTAGGAAAGGTTATCCCAATTGTTTATCAATTAAGAAGGGTAGCTGAAATTGGCATTTAACGTACACTAGTACCGTTATTATCATTTAAAGTGTACAAGTCACAATCTTATTGCTAGTAAACTGCCATTATCCAAAAGCAGGCACCCTCTGGTTCTTGACATGGTCTCAGCTTTCTTCCATCATCCGCAAGAAGCCATGAAAACCAGCTAAGCATTATACCAAATACCAACCAGAGTTCAGAGGAACACACTAGCCTGCACCCATCCTAGTTCCTTGGCCCATTGCTGAATTAATGGACTGTCTTCTTACTTACCAATGGTGACACATGTCTAGGCATGTACAGTCTATTTACTTTACTTAAGATGGCTGTTGACCACAGTAGCATTGCAGTTGGAGGGGAAGTCAAGAGCAACATGGTTCCTCTATAGTTTCCTGGGTCACTGAGGAAATGATCCGATGGGATGCTGTCACCTCATGTGACTCTGGCAGCCATCTTGGTTCAGGCAGAGCCTTTTAAAGGCCCGGGCTCCCAGGCTTGGCACGCATTTTTGCGTGTGGGTAGTGTACGGACAGGTTACCCATCTGACAGGGGATTAGCAGCAGTGAGAGCTTCCAAATGAGTAGGGGAATGATAGGGACACACCATCCTTCTTGGAAACCTCCCCACTTGGGCAATGGACCAGCCAGGCTGCATTCTGTCCCTTAAGACAGCCGCTGTTATCACCCTTGGGACCTGTGATGCTACACATCACTTGCCTCATGTGAGTGTTCGCTGTCGGTTGTCTTCCCGCTGGGCTTCTTGTGAATTATTGAACTTCAACCTTAATGCAATTTCTGTTTCTGCAATTTTGTTTACTGCCGCCATACCATGCTGCCCCTTACCACACATAGAATTCAGGGAGGATGAGCCAGTATTTATCCTTCTGTATTTTGGTTGGTGTTGGTATAGTATGTGGATATAGGCTCCCAGGTACTTAGGCAAAAAGGCACCTGGCTGTGGCCGCTATTATATCCAAGTAACGACATGCTAATTTTAAGAACACTTTCCGCTTTCTTTAGGCTGATCTCAGACACGTGTATTTCCAAGAAAAAAAAATAAATGCATACATAAATGGAATGTATAGACAAACCAGCAGGTGCTAGAGCATTTTGGGACATATGCAGCAATTACTATTGCATCTTCAGCACAGAGAAGAAAGGCATCTGCCCACTCAACAGCCATTGCCAATGATGTTGTTTTTTTTTTGTCTTTTTTTCTTTTGTTTTTTTTTTTTGTTTTTTCTATTATTACATCTTCTCTAAAAGAGAGAGTAATGCAGGCCATACATGGGTTGAATCCCAAATGATTTGTCGATTTGAAAATCTAAAATTTTGTGTGTTTTGTAAACCATTGGTGCCACCATTGATTTCGAAATTCGACCAGCCAAGCCCTCAATTTCACCTCATGTTGTTACAGAAAAGAAAATTTGTGCCAGGGAATCCTCTTTTCTTTCCAGGTCACAGCTCATGCCCGATCATTCAGATACACTGGCCACACAAAAAATTGGCCATTGCTGCGGCCCCACTAATGGTAGAAAATCTAATGATTATTCAAAGGTGCGATTTTCCAAAAGAAAAATTGTCCAGAATTCAACAACTGTATGGCCAGCATAAGAGTTTGGTAAAAGTCCATAAACCACAAGTTTTGGTTAACAGCAAAAAACTCTGTTCAGCCAGTCTTCCAATTCACACAGCCCTACATACTGCATAGTCAGCTGGATGGCACCTTTTTTTTTTCTTCAAAAGTTTTTATTGACATTATAAATACATCGAAATACATTGAGCGAAGTACAAGCACATTGAGAGGGTTTCGCGTAGTGAGTAGAAGTGTTTCAATAAAACATAATAGAGTAGAATACAGTAAAATAAAATAGAGTAGAGTACAATATAACATGACAAAGCATTGTCTATGTCATATAGTGAAATAGTGAAATGGTGAGGCCGGTGATGCACTACCTAGATGGTTAAGGGTAGAAAGAAAACTGAGCAGTATTTAACCAGGTAAGTCTTGGCTTTGACTTTTGGTGCCATGTTTGGGTGTCTCTTTGTAAAGACTTTCTCTGTGGGGTGGTAGGTGCGCCTTCAGACCGCCCGCACACCCCTGTCAGGAGCTTACTGTGTGCGGGTGGGGGCGCATCCCTTCCGTCACCCGCTCGTCCCAGTGCTTAAGCGAGGGGGGATTTTGCAAAGGGTTCATGGCTGTGGGATGGTATGAGTTAGTCTTAGTATAGGTGGAGGATAGGCTTGTAAGCTAGGGACTTTGCTGGTTATGTGAAGTGTGGATCTTCTGTTGGTGTTTTCCTAGGTAGTTTGACTGTATGGGTGTGGGTAGGTCTGTATTATGGGAGTGTCTTCTTTACCGACTTGAAAACTGTCAGGTATAGGATGATGAGTCTCGGCTTTGACTTTTGGTGCCATGTTTGGGTGTCTCTCTGTAAAGACTTTCTCTGTGGGGTGGTAGGTGCGCCTCCAGACCGCCCGCACACCCCTGTCAGGAGCTTACTGTGTGCGGGTGGGGGCGCATCCCTTCCGTCACCCGCTCGTCCCAGTGCTTAAACGAGGGGGGTTTTGCAAAGGGTTCATGGCTGTGGGATGGTATGAGTTAGTCTTAGTATAGGTGGAGGATCATCTTGTAAGCTAGGGACTTTGCTGGTTATGTGAAGTGTGGATCTTCTGTTGGTGTTTTCCTAGGTAGTTTGACTGTACGGGTGTGGGTAGGTCTGTATTATGGGAGTGTCTTATTTACGTCTTTACCGACTTGAAAACTGTCAGGTATAGGATGATGCGTTCGTTAAAAATGATTAGTTGCTGTTAATAGAGTAACATGAGTCATCCTTTTGAGGTGGGGATGCGGGTAGTGGAATGATTTGGTTGGTATTCCGACCGGGAACCGCGTTTCAGGATGGCACCTTTTCTGCTCCTTTGCAACTATTTGTCTACCACTCTGCTAAGGACCTCCTAGTGACTCCTCCTTCAGAGACACTGTCACTTTGTCCCTTCAGGTAACAGTGTATGCACATAGCCCTCCTCACCTAGGGGTGTATACTTACCCAGCCAAGCTCGCTTGCTACTTCTGTGGGCAAAGTGACTGTGTCTTTTAAAGGAGAAGTACAGCCAAAGTTTGTTTGGCTGCACTTCTCCTGTGGATCACAGGAGTGTAGTCTGCACTCTTGTGACCTTTTTTCAGCAGACAGCAGGCTGAAGCCTGCTGTCAGCTGATGCTGCAGAGCTGGTCCAGGCTCAGAAAAGATTGTGACCATATGGCTGGGATCCATCCACATGCCTGGCACACCGCTGAGAGCCTGAACGGGCCGCTCCTGCCCCCATCCCAGCTCAGCGCTCCAGTGAGTGCGGGGGGGGGGGTGGCAGAGCAGACAACGATGACTGGCAGTCACCAGCTCTCTGGTCAGGTAGCTCTGAGAACCAATAGAGCCGGCGGGGACAGATGCAGCATTGGACCGGTGTTGCATCCACCTAGGTAAGTATGATTCCGACAAAAAACAATATCCCATGCTTCTTTTTTAAGGCTGTTTAAACACCTCCTCTATTTAGGTTTCAGTGCCTAAAAATGGATCCTCTTCTCCTCTGTGGACTGCCAATGAGCAGTATTTACTACTGGAAAGAGTGGCACTCATGTATGGACATTGCTCTGTCCAGGAATACTGTTAGCACAGGCCAGCGTGATGGCGCAATCCCGGGGGGTGTGACCCTGATGGCCTGGGCTCACAGTAAGTAGGTTAGAAAACACTGGGTGTCATTCAACCTGGAAGAGTTCTGCCACTGGATTGCAGAGTCTGCCAGGGACAGCGCTGGTGTGAAGGTGAGTATTGTAGCAAAAGCTGCTCATTTTTAGTGTTGAGCGAACCCGGACTGTAACGTTCGGGTCCGTACCGAACTTTCGGGTGTCCGTGGCACGGACCCGGACCCGGACATTTCAAAAATCGTTCGGGTTCGTCGGTACGGTAATCATCCGTACCGACACTACCGAAGATTCCCGTTTGGTCACTTTGCGAACAACTAACCGACGGGACGTCGAAGAGTTGTGCACCTCATTTTATCGTCTTGGGGCCTGGCTTGGGCTTGCTAAAAACTTTACAGGCCCAGGCCCAGGCACGGTGCCTGTGGGCTTTCAAGCCATGCCTGGGCTTGCAATGTCAGGCCCAAGCGAGTTGTGATTTTTACTCGTCGAAAACGATGTTATGAGTGGAAGTGTGGTCGCGACAGGGACCGTCTGAGACGTTAGGTCACCGTCTTGAGAAGGTCCAACTTACTGTGGGTCACAAAAGATTGGATGAATGACACTCGGGTCCGGTAGTCCCAGTGTGGGGGGCCCTAACGCGGTAGTGCGACCGGACACGATTGTCATAAGGACCTGTCTCGTTACAGGTATGTACTCACGGTGAGAAA
>BLSH010074502.1:704184-727074 GCA_018402905.1 Glandirana rugosa | reverse complement strand
TCCACCACAGTTGTTTTCCATGGTCTTCCGTGTCTTTTGGTGTTGTTACCTAAACCAGTGCGTTCTTTCTTTTTAAGGATGTTACAAACAGTTGATTTGGCCACACCTAATGTTTTTGCTATCTCTCTGATGGGTTTGTTTTTTCAGCCTAATGATGGCTTGCTTCACTGATAGTGACAACTCTTTGGATCTCATATTGAGAGTTGACAGCAACAGATTCCAAATGCAAATAGCACACTTGAAATGAACTCTGGACCTTTTATCTGCTCCTTGTAAATGGGATAATGAGGGAATAACACACACCTGGCCATGAAACAGCTGAGCAGTCAATTGTCCCATTACTTTTGGTCCCTTAAAAAGTGTGAGGCACATATACAAACTGTTGTAATTCCTACACCGTTCACCTGATTTGGATGCAAATACCCTCAAATTAAAGCTGAAAGTCTGCAGTTAAAGCGCATCTTTTTTGTTTCATTTCAAATCCATTGTGGTGGTGTATAGAGCCAAAAAGATTAGAATTGTGTTGATGTCCCAATATTTATGGACCTGACTATGTCTGTTTATTCAATAGCTGATGTATCACGCATCTTGTCTGAAGAAGCCTGCATGGCAAAACATGTAACAAGAAGCGTGAGAATGCGCTGCAATTACGTTTTTGTGATGATTATCTCAGCTCCTTTTGCATGAAGGAGATGTTTTTTAATAACTTTTTGTATAAATAAAAAAATTATATTTTTACAGATATTGTCTATTTGATGGTATAAATTAGCACCTCCAAAGTCCCTATATATGTGCTACTTTGATACTTGACTTAATGGGATGTTGGTGCCATTACTTTTGTAATTAATGTTTCTGGACCTGCCCACACACCATAAAAAATATTTTTGCATTGACTTCTGTTAAATGAAGTCGCAAGCTGCAATGAAATTGGAAATCCAATTTGCAGTGATGTGCGGCTTTGAAATTGTGCTGAAGTAGCCATATAAATTTCATTTGTATACAGTGTTGCATGACCGCACAATTGCCAGTTAAAGTAGCGCAGTGCTGAATAGCAAAAGAATGTCCTGGTCATGAAGGGGGGTAAAACCTATCTGCCCTTTCTGAATGTTCGACAGTACACTTTTAAGCCTCCTGTAACCCAAGAAGTCCTCTTTTGTCCTGCCCACATTTGTTGGGGCCACAGTTCTCATTTAAAGTTCTTTAGATGTCTCCAGCATTGAGATGAACCAGATATGTTCCCTTGGTCACTAGTAACTGTACATAAGTCAGATACCATCAGGCATACACTTTAAAGATTACACTTCAAAAATGTAATACAATTTTCATAATTAAAATAAATCTTTCCTTTTTGAATGTTCCCCAGTACACTATTAAGCCTCCTGTAACCCAAGAAGTCCTCTTTTGTCCTACCCACATTTGCTGGCACCACAGTTCTCCTTTGAAGCTCTTCAGATGTCTCCAGTATCGGGTGAACTAGATATGTTTTCTTGGTCTCTAGTAACTGTGCATAAATCAGAAAGCATCAGGCATATACTTTACAGATTGAACTTCAAATATTTTATAAAATGTTGATAATGAGCATAAATCTGCCCTTTTCTGAATGTTCATCGATACATGTTTAGGCCTCCTGTAACCCAAGAAGCTCTCTTTTGTACTACCTACATTTGCTGGAGCCACAGTTCCCCTTTGAAGCTCTTCAGATGTCTCCAGCATCGGGGTGAACTAAATATGTTCTCTTGGTCTCTAGTAACTGTACAATAATCAGACACCATCGGGCATACACTTTTAAAGATCAAACTTTCAAAATTCAAGAACGTTTTTATAATTAAAAAAATATTCCCTTTTTGAATGTTCGGCAGTATACCATTGTAAGTCTCCTGTAACCCGCGAGGTCCTCTTTTGTCCTCCCCATGTTTTCTGGAGCCACAGTTCCCCTTTGAAGCTCTTCAGATATCTCCAGTATCAGGGTGAACTAGATACGTTCCCTTGCTCTCTAGTAACTGTACATTAATCAGATACCATCCGGCAATTTTGCCAGACAGTTGTCCTTGAAGCTACAGCCGGGCGATTTGTGTTTTGAAATGAAAGGCTCAGGAAGCCTCTGGGGGCTCTCTTCCAACGAGGAAATAATGGGCCTATTGGACAAGGCTTCATACCAAGTGCTATATTGGGAAGTAGTCACGCTGTGAATCCATGTCTTTATAAAAGGAACAAGGTATGACTGCTGGAAAGCAATATATTTATGTCTCAAACAGGCAGCCAATATGTCTGTCATTGAAGCCTTTGTAGCTTTTGTTACCCTTCTATTACCTGAGCCCCACTGACTATCAGAGACTTTCTATCAAAGAGGATCAGTGATATAGAGTTGGGACATGACCCATTAAATAGCAGTTCTTTTGTTTTGGGTTTTTTTAACTTTGTTCAGCTTAACAGATTTACATATAGTAGTAAATGGAAAGTTTCCCTAACGATAATTGTTACACAGAGACTTGAGACTGTGCTGAAAATAAAAATGGATTGAACATTAGAGCTGACCTCCAGCCTTCTCTTCAGTCTTGCACAACAGTACAGTCCACTCTCCTGTACTGAAATTGCTTGCTTGGATTTCACTGCACACTGTGAGCTTCTCACATTGCATTAGAACCTGCAGCAAGTCAGATAGAGCTAAGAACATCCAGTATCATCTATCTCTATCCTACCCAGTCTGACTGTTCCTGGCCTGGCCACTTCCTGTCCTGAGCTCATGAAGTCCAACAGGTTCATTAGCACATGAATAGGGGAAGTCCAGCCTGCAAAAACAACACATGGTCTTAAAAATGTTATTCCATATTTATTATTCCATATTCCTTATTTACTGGATTCAGTTCTTTAAATCATGGAGGCTCGGCATCATATGTGAATGTTACCTAGGGTGATCTGCATGGAAATATTGCCTGTCTAGGAATGCTCCATCCTCCAGACTGATATCCACCCATTAGATCATTTTGATATTTGCATAACTCCTCCCAAGATCCATCCCACTCCTTGCATCAGAGCTGAGGGCTCTTGAGAGGAGTACTAAGGCAAGGTGAAAGGAACCTATGTACAGCACCCTGCCGACCCCTGCCACCAGCCTGCATTGCATAGAGAAGCACAGAGACCCAGTGATGTAACTGGGTTTCAGACAATGAAAATGTCATGAGTGTGTTGATGAGGGGGAAAAGGAGGAGCCACGGAAGGCAAAAAATAACAGATTAAACTTCTCCAGATATTTTTTTTTCAGTTGTGCGGAGGAGTTAACATTTTTCTCAGGTCTTTATTTCACTCTATGAAATCTATTGTTGAGATGAGGTTTCAACTATCATCAGGACAGGAAGGCATGGACAACAATAAAAGCACTGACAGACATTCTATCTCATCTTTAGGAGTATGGTGAAAAGTTGAGGATCTAGGGTAGAGAGGCCAAGCAATATCAAAGCCAACATAGGCAAGGGTGCAAGCAAATCTTTATTTCCCATAAGTCTTTTGTAGGCCTAGGCTTGTTTTGCATTGTCTTTTTAAGTTTATTTGCAGGAAAAGCAAGGAAGCATAAAAACCCCTGTAGTGTATAATAATTTGCTTTACTAAAGAAGAATGCTGTACTCACTTGTAGGAAAAACAATTCATGGCATACAAAGTATCACAAAATATGCATACAATATGCACATGCACAAACTATCTATCCTTCCCAGCAAATTAGCATGGATAATGTATGCAAGAAACACTTAAAGTTACTTAACTTGGGTTGCAGATTTAGTGTCATCCCTGGGTAATATTATTATTTTCAATATTTCTTCATGATGGAGTCGTCTTCCAGGGCCCAGGAATCTTCCAGACTGCTTCTTGGAGTTCTGCAAAGCTTCTACCAGTTCCTTTGTGTCCTCAGCACAGGGCAAGTCCTTTGTTTCCTTTCCCTACTTCCTATAGCATCACTTCCTGCCCCAAGCTCATAAACAAGTCCAAGTTTATTAGCATATGAATGGGAAGCCAGACTCCTAAAAATAATACATAGTCCTAAAAATGTTATTCCATATATTATAAAAATCAAAAAATAGCCAAAAATAGCCATGACATCACAGGGCCCAGGGCAGCAAGCCAACCTAGGGCAGCACAACTTTTAAAAAATTACAAACTATAAATACTTTTTATCTTTATTTATTATCCTTCTCTCTTTACCTTTGGACAGTGGGCTGGAGGGGGAATTGCCGAATATGTCAAGCAATACGCATTCTTCCTCCCTTTTTTTTTTTGTTCAGCAGTGTTAAGTTAAGAAGACTTAACGTGATTGTAAAGTGTAAGGTTTTCTTTTTTTTATTAAAATATTAAACAGATTTATACTTACCTGCTCTGCGCAATGGTATTGCACAGAGCCACCACTTACCACCTCTTCTGGGGTCTCCTGCCGGCACTCTCTGCTCCACCTCTTCTTTGCAATACCATTGCACAAAGCCACCCCTTACCTCCTCTTCTTGCGTCTTCCATTGGCAGTCTCTGCTCCTCCTTTTACTTTATATGCTCCCAAAGCAAGCCATTCGCTATGAGGGCAGATGTGCAGATGTGTGGGCTTGCTCCTGAGCAGGTCTCTGTGTGTCCATTGACAAACACAACGTGGCTTTGCCCTGCCCCCCTCTCTATGCTCACTGGATTTGACTCACACAGCCAATGGCTCCTGCTGTGCTCAGGAAAGCCTGTGAGACCATGAAGAGAGGGAGAGAAAATCCGCAACACAGCACTGGATCGATACAGGAGTCAGGTAAGTGTTAGGCGGGGCAGAGGGGGAAACACATAGTGGAAGGTTTTTTTACTTTAATGCAGACAATGCATTAAGGTAAAAACCCCTTTAAATTTTAGAACCTCTTTAAGACCCAAACAGAAGATAGATCATTATGCAGAAACATTACCCATGTGGTCGCCAGGATTCAACATTAACTTGATGACACTTAATAGTAATAACAGTCAAGTAGTACCATGGCTTCGGGGCTGATGAATGAATATGACTAATGAACTATACACAATGAACAACATCAGATACTGGTCAAAGCTTCCTGAAATAACCAGGGTGATAATTCAACACAAATGACAATAAGACAAACCAGGCCAAAGGCAGTCAGAAACCAGGGAGCACCTCAGAGAGTGACTGGGTGTGCACTTCCTACAGCTGGCCCTGCGTAATTTCCTCAATCTGTATCTGCTTCCTCCACCAAACATATCTGGGCTTTCAAGGTAACTTTAAACGAATACACTACCGCGATGCCTGGATGTCAAACTAAAGAAATAAAGTGCTCCCCTTTGTGTGCATCTCAAAGTCAAAATTTTAATCCTAACTGGAGCGTACCTTTATCAGCAAGGGTTCCTAAGCTGTTCACAAGGGCCAAAGTTATCATTGGCCATTTTAGGCTTGTGTCTAAAGCATTTGTTCACTTCTGACTCAGCTCATGTACTTAAACCTTCCAAATCTCTATATAGTAGTTTTGTCCTTTAAAAAATTGTATAATCCAACCAATCTGACTGTGTCCTTTTTTCCCCAGTTGTTCCATTGATGACCAAGTGACACGAGTGGCCTGGCTGAACAGATCCAACATCCTGTATGCGGGTAATGACAAGTGGTCTATAGACCCCCGAGTGCGGTTACTGAACTACAACAAGACAGAATTTAGCATCATTATTACAAACTTGGATGTGGCCGATGAGGGGCTTTACACCTGCTCTTATCAGACACAGGACAAGCCACACACCACACAGGCCTATCTCATCGTACAAGGTAAGACCTTCCTAATCAATATTCACAGCAGTCATTGTCAGCTAGGATTGCATGGAACTCCAGGGTTCCTCCAGAGTTTCTTTGGAGTTTCTTGACCTGATTGACATCCATTTGATGGTGCCTACCACTGGGGCCAATTTCGCTGGAAAGAGTCAGCAGCATGACACCAGTGACCTTTTTAGCTGTCTGTAAGGGTTGCATTCTGACCACCTCTGTGGGGGGAATTCTTTCCACTGTAAGGTGGGCAGCCGTATCCCCTGGTGAATTTGTTTTAGGAGAGGTCCATCTAGACCTGAATATTATTTCAAGGGTTTCTTGGGGGTAAAAAGGTTGAGAAAGGCTGATTTAGAGGGACTTACTTAAAGGCTACATTTACCTAAAACACAAAAATAAAAAATAAGCATAAGGGGCATTACTTACCATCAGTGATGCTATCTCTTCCTTGCTGAAATCTTCCTCCTCCGATGCTTCAACCCCACCACTGTCATCTTCCAGTGTGATGGGGCTTAATAGGACTAAGGGGCTTTCACAAGCTTTCATCAAGTGTGCCCGACAATGCCTGCCTTTTCTGCCCAGCTGCTCCATTCATAGAAGCCATTACTACAGCTTCAATTAATAAAATAGAATCTATGAATGGAAGATGAGTGGATGATTGATAGGTTCACCCCCTCCATTTACAGATCCTCTTTCATTAATTGAATATTTATTTATATTTGTTTAATGTTGTTCACAGCAGTGGACACGTCAATGTGTTTTGAGATGACCACTTGAATTCTCCATCAGAAGTCCATCTGAGAGGATGACATTGTAGGAGCCCCACTAGTAGATAGGGACAAAGCACTGTCATCTTATACCAGGAAGTGCCTGAACAAGGATATGCATGGCAGGATTACCAGGGATTATTTTTTATGAAAGTTCCATAGTTTAAAATATTGAAAAATTACATTTGTAATTACGTTAGGATGTTATAGTTTATGTATAAGGCTTTTGTGACTAGGTACTTTAAAGTGGATGTAAACTCTTACATATGCCCAGTGAAGTAAACAGCCTCAGATTATACTCAGATATTAAACAAATCTTCCGACATACGTTTTACATGTATATCTGCTGTCTTCAGCTTTATATATTCTTTAGAAAGTTCCGATTTTCTCTTCCTGTTCACCACTGGGAGGGAAGTCTGGGCACATAGCCAAGACAGCTGATTGGAGGAAAGGCACCCCCCCCCCTCCACATAGGCAGAGACAGGCAGAGACTTGCAGAGCTGTCCTGTGACAGGACAAGCTCTCTGCTAATCTATTTATAGAAACCTCCCCCTACACAAAATTCAGCCTGCTTTTATCTCCTGGGTCTGAGAACTTGTCAGAAGTTATCATGCTGATAACAGAGTAACGGAGCAGAAGAAGCAGAAGAAAGCCACGGGATTTAGGGCTTTGAAGAGAGATACGAAAACACTGCAGATATCTGTGCCCAGCTCAAATTTCATGAATTGGGTTTACATCCACTTTAAAGCTTTGGTCAAATAATTTTACTGGTGGATTCTAAGTCAAATGGTATTTTAATTTGTACTTTTCACTTTGTACAAGATTCTTTATCAACCATAAATAATAATGTAACAACTAGTAGTAGTTAATCAAATTCATCAGGGCTTGTTCTTTTATGTTAAAGAGATTTCTGAGCTTATCATAGGCATTTTTTCTATTCTAATGAGTGCCTGGAACCTACCCCAGTATTTATATTCACACAGGTAGCACCAACACCTTGATCCAATCATAGAACCAGTCAAGACAGATCTTGATTTCCAAGAACAGGTGGGAGGTGTGAACATTTTTGAACCACCCTGCTCTAACTACATAATCCCATCCATTGTGTCAGTCTGTCTAGGTGTTAATCATTCTAGTCATATAGCTCAAGGTGTAAATTATTGTATTGGAAGACAAATGGTGTTGAACACTCTGCTTCCCCCTGTTAAAGGATGGTAGTCCACTTTCACATAAATGGCCTCCTTCACGAACCAGTTGTCCTGTCCAAACTGGAACAACCATCCCTTAACAGGGACAATAAAAAAAGAAGGAAGAACTTAGATTTCTGAGGCACCATATACCTTGTATTCAAATAAAACTTGTTTGTTTATGAATACTGTAGTAAAAGAAGTTTTTATTCAAATACAAGGTCTATGTGGTGCCTTGAAAAATCTGTGTTTTTCTCTTTCTTTATTGTTCCCATTAAGAGATGGATTTGGCACTGTCCATCTCTGAACATTGGTGGAGGCCTTTAACACCATCTGTCTTCCATCTTCACCCCAGCGATCTGACAACATTTCACGCCTTCAGGCATGTGAATAGAAGTATTACCACCTATGTAGACTCCCTGACACCAAGGATGAGATTATGTAACTAGGTGGCTCCACAACTTTCACACCTTCCCATCCTGTTCCTGGGCAATCACCATCTGCCTTGACACATTCCATAGTGATTGGAAATAATGTTGGATTGTATGTTCCTATCACTCATTATAACTGAAGAAGTGGTTTGGAAAAGCTACAAAACATCTTCAACATTTTGGAACAAGTCTAATTGAATGTGCCTAACTACTACCAGCTGAACCATGACCTGGATGCATGAGAACCTTCATTGACAGCAGTGTAACAAGTGTAGCACTACCCACAAAAGGGGAGCTGACATTGACTATTCTTTTCCAAACTGTACAGGGGTTGTCTTTTTGTAATTTATTGCTTGAAAAACTGGTAAGAGATAAGAGGTTGGGGCATGGGATACTCCATAATGCTCAATAACATTGATGAGAGGGCACTTTTCTCCTTGTCGCTATGGAACAGTCTAAGGTCTCAGAGCTATAGAGCATGAGGCAAGTCTTTCTGGCATCTGGTTGCCCTGCATGGCTGCACAACTATAGGTAACCAGTGCAATTTTAGGGTGCTGCTCAGTCAAAAGAGGGTTGGTTAGGGTCTTTACTCACAAGTCTCCAGAACAGCTCCTCCTGCCAGCTTCCTCCGGACACGGTCCTGTCAGCGAGACTCCCTCTCCAGACTGATCCCCTTGTAAGGAAATCCTACATTCAGCTCCTGATAATTCGTAGGTCTCCAACCCACAGCTGAGACCCTGCAGAACAATAACTCAGTCAATAGGATAAGAAAAGTCTGCGGTGCTGGGACCCTATTTTTCATTGTCAATGGGATAAGGTTAAATGGTCTATGCCAAGTCATGCACTGTACATACCGTTGATTGCCATGAAGATTCAAGAGCTTCTTTGTCCTTGCATGTCCTTGAGACATCCTATGAACTGAAAAAAGTAGGAGTCTGTCACTGACACAGTATAAAATACAATTTTAGTAGACTTTTATTCATAATCCATCAAGACATAAAAGAAAATCCATCATGTAAAAAAATTGACACCTTTCAGCCCCCAACACTGGGGTCATAATGTTTGGGGCTGAAACACATCAATATTTTCACATGTGTAGCCAGGGCCCCAATCTCTGCAGACCTAATGGTGACCTTTTGGAGTCAGGGAGGGTTGACATCCTTCCTCACTCTGTGGGTTACTAGGCATAGTGGGTGCAGATAGAAGAATTCAGTTGGGTGCCAGACACTTTGATGATGCAGAACAAAAGAGATTTATTTTTCTCGTCAAGAACCGGGAGAGAGGGTTAGGGCAAGGACACCCTTTGGATAAGTGCAACAGCACTTAGCAGACGCCGAGGCTCTCTGAATAAGACTCTTGATGTAGCTATAACGTTCCACAGGCCTTCCAACTGAACTTTGCTTGATTAGAACTATTTCCTTGTGTCTTAAACTTGTACTTTGGACTTTAACACAGATTGATGCACATACCAAACTTGGTATCTCCATTGTGCAGATCTGGTCTCCATCTCACAGCCTCCCGCTGTAGCTTCACGGAATCACGAGTTTACACTCAGTCTCCCAACAAGACTTTTTGGACTTCCACTGCCACTGGGTCCCTTGTGCTTCACACCGCCCACTGCGGTATTTCTAGAGTGTCCCCACACCAACTCGCTGGGTCCCTTCCTCTGCTCTTCAGCCCAACTGCTGAACTCTCTTACAAGCGTAACCCCCGCTATCCTGCTGGGTTCCTAGCTCGACTTCTGCTATGACTTTCCCAACTTTTCCACTGTCCCTCAGCTAGTGAAAAAGGCTGCTCTGGTACTCTCTCTGACCCCCAACTCTGGCCTCTGATAACAGGAGCGTTGTCCCTCGTAGGCAACAGCTTCTCCTTTACCTCTGACCCTGGTAAACACGTCGCCTCTGGCGACAGGAACAATTGTCTTCTATCAGATCTCTGTCCCTTCACCTCCGACAAAGAGGGGTTCTTGGTTAGGCTTCTGACTTGAAGTCCCAACCCTACGCAGCTGCTTCTTGTTCTGGATAGGCCTCAGACTGCCTAGCATCTGGGAGCTTTTAACACACGTCCACCCAGACAGCCGTCCAGGTGGCACAGAACAACGATCACCTCACTCCTCCAAAATATATAGGCTCTCCCAGCAGGCCATGGGGCCCAAGAAAATCCTGCTCATGGGCTGGAGCATCCTATAATTCATATTCCAAGTTCAGTGCCACCCAATAGCAAAGGAGAGAGATGCACCAAATACAGAGTTAGGAAAGAATCAAGAGATCTCCTAAAAATTTGGCCAGGTTAATTACAAATCAGCAAACTAATTTTGACAGCACCCCCGTTCAAAACCAGGGTGCCACACATGATGAATTCTTTTATATCTTGATGAATTATAAATAACGTCAACTACAACTTTATTTTATACTGTGTTGGTGTAGACTCCTACTTTCTTTAGTCCATAGATTGCCTCAGGGGCAAGCAGCCCCTAAAGGCCCTCAAAACCTTCCCTGACTGGGAGTCTCCCCAGTGCTCCAGACTATTTACCACCTCCCAGAACACCTTCTGGGCACACCTCCTCAGGGATTGGCCAAGTTGTGATAAATATTCAGACCAGCTATTTGATTTCCCCACCCTAAGCTCTGCAAGCTTCTTCCAGGGGCAGGAGGAAACAATCAAACTCCCAGCCTATGAAATTATGAGCAGAACAGAGTAAGTGATTATTGCTTCCTTGAATACAGAAGGAGCCAAAAACTAGATTTACCTAGCATCCTATGCTAGGAGGGTGCTACAGAGGTTTTTATTTTCAAGTTGCTTGCCTTGCAATTGCGAACCTTGATCTGTAACGCCACCAAGCTGCCTGTCCGCCAGCCCAAACATGGCAGGGGGCCAAATCAGGCATGATCATAACTGTTTACACGGAGTAAATATAGTTCACAGCAAGCAAAGCTTCTAGGATAATTATATATTAATTAGGGAAATTTGAAACCTTTTGGCAGGTCAGTAGCCCACAGCCATCTAAAACATGGACACTCAGCATTACGCACGTCTCTTTTCAGGAACGCACGCTGAATACATTTGAATCCGGGATTATTAGGCAGGAAGGAGGGATCATATTTCTGCTGCGCACGGTTCAGCTTTTGGACGCGTGGCGGGTTGAAACCGCTAAACATTCATTTATGATGTAAAAAGTGTAATTACGGGTTGTTGCTTTTAGTTATTATCAAAGCTTCCCTGAATTGGCAGTTAAGTTCAATAATGAGGTGGTGAATTACTAGATACTTTCCAAAGCACACCGAGGGGATTGAGCCACGCCAAGCGCGGAGAGTGATACAGAGGCTGATTTTCAGCGCAAAAACAGAATATTTATGGGTCGCTGCTAGACTGAGGTTTTTTTTGCTATATTTATATATATTTTTATATAAAGGTCAGTTGTGAAAAAGGTGATTTTAAAGCTGACGCTTAATCTGCATTTGCTTTCCATGGTCCTCCAAAATCCTCCATCCCCACCTTATTAACAAGCTAATTCCTTTCTAAGTAAAATCTTTCCATTGTCTTTACTTTCATTATTTTAGTGATCTGTACTTCTCTATGCAATTCAGGCAGATCATGGCTAATGGGAGGGGCTGCAGGGTGCTGCATGTAGCTTCCTGAAACATCACAGCACTCCTCTCAAAATCCATCAGCCCTGATAGAAGAGGTGAGGAGGGAGGAGAAATGCAACTATTAAAATGCCTTGATGAGTAGATTTGAGTCTGAAGGAGTGGGCATTTCTAGGCAGGCTCTAGGTAATGCTTACATATGATGCTGAGCCTCCACGATTGAAAGATCTGAAAGCCAATGAATGCAGAGGGTGGGCCAGATGAACACAACTCTGCCAGTGATGTCATGCCCAGAGTTGCAGAAAATGGGGGTAAGTAAGTAAAAGGGCTCATGCACATGGGCATATTGTTTTTACTAAGGATCTTGCTGGCAGCAAAATCCTGAATTGCCTATAAATTAATACAGTGTACACTGGGGGTCAGCAACCAGTAGATCGCGGCCAGGTGACCTGCCATCCCAGAGCATTAAAAAAGAGTGCAATGCAGAGGGACTCCTTGTGTAGCACTGCCCCCTTGAGGGCTGCTTAGAATTACCTCCTTGTGTAGCACCGCCCTGACCTTGTGAACCCTCCAACCCACCTGACACTTTTGGTTTTCTGATCGACTGAGTCCTGGATTTACTCCAAGACTCAGGTGAGGAATCCTCAAAAGAAAACAGCTTAATTACAGTTTAATAACACAGATAGAGGATATGCATATGTACACTGAAATAGACGTTCGAGAATCAACCAGGTAATTATAAAGAATCCACTAGTTACAATATGATACCATGCTAAAGGGGGAATCACAGGCCAGCCTATTAACCTTTACATCCTAATGAGAGATCAGATAAAATAGGAATAGAACAAGGCACTTTAACTAATAGTCACAGCAACATCCAGAGTGCAGGCCTGCAGTCGTCTTCACCGGCAGTTGGAGCTCTTTAACCACTTCCTTACTGGGCACTTAAACCCCCCTCCTGCCCGAACCAATTTTCAGTTTTCAGCGCTGTCGCTGTTTGAATGACAATTGCGCGGTCGTGCGACGTTGTACCAAAACAAAATTTGCGTCCTTTTTTTCCCACAAATAGAGCTTTCTTTTGGTGGTATTTGATCCCCTCGGCGTCATTTCTGATCGCCGCTATAAACAAAAAAAGAGCGACAATTTTTAAAAAAAAACAATATTTTTTACTTTTGCTATAATAAATATCCAAAAATAAAAAATAAAAAAACAAATTTTTATTCATCAGTTTTGACCGTTTTATATTCTTCTACATATTTTTGGTAAAAAAAATCGCAATCGGCGTTTATTGATTGGGTTGCGCAAAAGTTATAGCATTTACAAACTATGGACATTGATTTATGGCGTTTTTATTTATTTTATTTTTTTTACTGGTAATGGCGGTGATCTGCGATTTTTATCGGGACTGCGATATCGGGGCGGACATGTCGGACATTTTTGACACATTTTTGGGACCAATGACATTTATACAGCGATCAGAAATTTAAATGTCCACTGATTACTGTATAAATGTCATTGGCAGTGAAGGGGTTAACCAGCAGGGGGCAGTGAAGGGGTTAACAATGTTCCCTGGGTGTGTTCTAACTGTGGGGGGGCGGGGCTGGTCGGGACAGAACAGATCTAACTGATCCCAGTGACAGGGATCAGTAGATCTGTTGTGTCCCATTCACAGAACGGGGAACCGCCGTGTTTACTTCGGCGGTTCCCCGTTCCTCCTCTCTGAAAGGAGATCGCGGGTCTCCGGCGGACATCGGGTCCGCCCGACCCGCGGGCACGCTCCCGCGGGCGCGAGCGGCGCGTGCACGTGCCGCTCGCGCCCGCGCCCAGCACAAGCCAAATGGGAGGACGTCTATTGACGTCCTCCCGGCATTTTAGAGCCGCGCTGTAGCCGTCATTCGGCTATGGCGCGGGCGGGAGGAGGTTAAATTATATCCAAGATATGTCACAGTGATGTTAAAGTGAGTGGGCCAGCTTAAACTGGCTAGTGATATTACTTAAAGTAGTTCCAGGTATAGATGTCTCTGTACAGTGTCTTATGTAATGAAAAAATAGTTTCCATGGGCAAGGGGTCTGTAGACCGTGTCCAAGCAAGATAAACAGATAGAGATTGTGAACGATCTGCGACATCACCTCTCACCAACTGAAGAGCTGGATAGGAACCTCCCTAACAGCGATTCTGGAGGAGAAGTCCTTCTGTGAATCAAAAGGTGATCGTTGGATCCGTCTGATGAGGTGGCGCTGCAGTAATGTCAGCAAGCAGAGTTGGCAGATGTACTCTCGATGAGGCCCAGGTGTTGCAGAGAGCCCTGTGGTATGTGTAGTCCAGGCGTAGTTTCACAACTCCAGGATATCTGCTCAAAAGACTACTAGTCACACAATTCTCCCTGCTTGGCTCAGAGATATGAAGTCAGTTTATTGAAGCTCAGCACTAGAGGGACACAAGAATAGATGGAGAATGACGGGGGTGGTCTGTGGAACAAGGTAACTGTAGTCCACTGTCAGCTACATCTGTAAAGTTGGAGCTGTAGTAGAGAGCAAGAGTTGTATAAGCTGATGCCTTTTCTGTAGTGTTGGCTCCTGTCCCATGCAGAGTGATACCAACTGCACTCCACCTCTTATCCCGGCTAGTGGTCTACAGAGTGGTGCCAACAGCAGGAAAGAAGAGATCTTCAGGTCAGTGCGAAGCAATACACTGGGCATAATAGTATAGGGCTGCTTTCACACTGATGTGCTGCGGTTTATCCACACTGCGGGTGCAGTGCAGTGTACCTGCAGCTTTCCTGTGGGTTTGCTGTGCTTAGCCATAGACTATTATATCCTGTGGGTTTGGTGTACTTTTTGAAAGCGCACCAAAACTCCTGAATGCAGGAGCTTTGGTGCGCTTTCAGAAAGTGCACCACACCTGCAGGATATAATAGTAGTCTATGGCAAAGCGCAACTAACCCGGGAAAGTCACAAATGCACTGCGCTGTGCAGGTAAATTGCAGCACATCAGTGTGAAAGCAGCCTCAGAACAGTAAAGGTTAATTTACAGTTGCAGCTTGGGGGGTGGTAATAGTTAAGATGTGTTTTTACCACACCCCCCCAAGGGATTTGGGGAGGTAAAACCACGACTCAACCGCAGGGTTTTAACACTCCCAATTTTACATGTGAACAAGCCCTAAGGGTGCCGCTGCTAAATGCAACTAAGGGCTCATTCACAAGTGCAGCAGGCACTGCTGCTCCTCTGAAAAGCGATCTGAGTGTGTTTGACAGGTGGTGAGGAGCCAATATTTTGCCTCCTCAACAGCTGATTTAAACCCATGATTACCATGCACTGCACATGATTGCCAGACGGTAGTATGGCAATTAGAGGTTTAAATCAGGTGTGAGGAGGTAACACTGTTCATGCTGATCTTTGACTTCTCCCATGTTGTTCAGGTAGATCTTCACCTCTTTAAGGTTGCCTACCCCTGGTGTACACCATAAATGGACCCTATTGGTTGGTCTAATGATTCTCAATTGTTGATATTTACATTGTAGATGGCCAGAGGCCAGGGCTGCTCTCTGGTGCCTCCCCCTGCTATCTAGAAGGTTGGAGAACCTTCTAGAACTAGAGGGCGCGGTTAGGAGGGGCTGCCTTGGGCTGGCAGGGAACTGGGATACCCATAAATACACCTCAGCCATGTCATCAGGGGGAGTCAGGTGAAGGATGGAGAAGTAGTGCTGTGGGAGGCTATCGTGGCCCTTGATGGACCCGCCACGGGGGTTTACCTATAGCTGGGAGCTCAGGAAAGCTGGCCTGGAGGAATCCTAACACAGGAGGCAGTGGAAAGAGCATGGAGAGACAGTGAGTAGATCAGCACGGTGCCGGGACAAGACAAGGGGAAAGACTGTCATCAGTAACAGTGCTTCCTTGAAGACCGCGTAGAGCCAAATCTTCATCTAACGTTGCTCTGGGAGGTCTCCATGTGTGTGTGCCAGTTGGGCAGGACTGGGGCAGAAAGACTGGGGGGAAGATCAGCCAGGCATGGCTGGTGGCAGCCAGGTGGGCTAAATTCAGATCCTCATTAGCCCTAAATCTGACGTTAAAAAACTGCCAGGAGCTCAGTGCACACATGTAAATTTAGCTACACAGGAAAAAATTAGGTTATGCATTACAGGTGCATTTTCATCCAGTAACATGTAAAATGCATCACCCTCATTATAATATTTAGTTGGGCAAAAGTTGAACTGCTTGACCATGACCATGCCTGCATGTTTAATGTATTGAAGCATTGGTCTGTGAAGGTTCTCATTATTCCAGGTCAGCTTTCCCCAAACTTTTTTTCAGTTGCAGCACCCTTTAAAGTCTGGAAAATCTGGAGGCACCCTGGTCTAAAATGTAAAAAACATAAATGTTGCTTATCAATGGGAAACCTGAGCTTGGTGTGTTGGACACAACTGCCTTGACATCAGAGTCCCCTCCAGTGGCGTATCAACGGGGGGGGGCATCCTCCTTCAGATCAGAGTTCCCCTATCACGTCAGAGGTTCCCCCATCACATCAGTGGACCCCCATTAATTTCAGTGTTCCCCCCATGATGTCCGAGGTCCCCCCTTCACATCAGAGTTTTCCCTTCATGTCAGAGCCTCCCTTTCACATCAGAGTCCCCCTTCTCATCAAAGTCCCCCCATCACATCTGATTCTCCCCATCATGTCAGGGGTCCCCCCTCCTTCACATCAGCGGCCCCCTCAACACAGCAGAGGTCCACCCCACCCCCTCACAGTCACATCAGAGTTCTACCTTCATGTTATAGCCTCCCCTTCACATTAGAGTCCTCCTTCATATCTGAATCCCCCCATTATGTCAGAGTTCCCCTATCATGTTTGAGGTTCCTCCTTCACATCAGTGGACCCCCCTTCATGTCAGTGATTCGCCCCCCCATCACGTCAGAGGTCCCCTCTTCACATTAGCGTTTTCCCTTCATGTCAGAGGTCCCTCTTCACAGCAAAGTTTTCTCTTAACATCATAGTCCTCCACCACATAGTCCCCCCCCTCAGACCCCCTCCATCTGAGCCCCTCAATCACACAGTCCCTTCATCACAGCATAGCTTTACCTTTTGGCTCCAGCAGTGTGACAGAGGGTAGGAGGTGGAGCAGGTCTGGAGGACTCAGACTTCCATTCTCCCCTGAATGTTGGGCATGGCCTGTGTTGGAATCATGCATTGCCATGTTGCAGGCAAGCTGGTGGCCATCGTCATTACGCCAGTCATCCACTCCATGGCCTTAGAGCTTCATTGGTTGTTACGGTGCTGGCATCTAGCCTGCCCACACCAAGGCAACTCATGATGGTGATCCAGGGCCAACTGGGTCCCTTGCTCATGGCACCTTGGGGGAACCCAGATAGCAGCCTGGTTGGGGAACACTGGTCTAAACTAGCTAGTATTTGTTAGTCGCATTGAACTGGACTTGTTCTGAGCAACAAGCCCAGTGTACCATCTGAAGTGTATTGAAGTCCATTGAAGTGTAGCCACACAATCTTGCCTTTGCATAAATGAGCCGGGCTCCTAGTAAAGTGCTCACTGAGCAGACATGATATCAGGCTGTCATCTTTGATTCATTGGGCGATTTTATTGCTTGCACAAATCCTTTAACTGGAAGTAGAAGGTCAAGAACCCTCACAGATCTTTTTGGCTTCAAGTAGCCGTTACGTCAATTAGCAAATCGAAGGGAAAGTGTCACCATAGCAGCTAACAGTGGCAGTCCCTTTATGAGCTCCGTGGTCCCATCCCCCTCCCCTGCTCGTCACTTGTGCTGCAGTGACATGTGCAAAATGGAAGCACTGTGGCCAATTGCGAGACAGCTTTTGATTCGGCCGGCTTCATAATGGCTGTCATTGTGTGTCTGCAAGGGGCCCCATCTGGATTTGTGCGAGAAGAGCTGTCAGTCAGGAAACTTGCAGCCTCCCCCCCACTTCTCACAATCAGCGGCATTGTCAGGCCTGTAAAAGCCTTGCTATTGTGGGACGGGGGATAATTACAGCCTGACGGTGTTTTTTTGGAATGGAAAGCGCAATTCTGAGCGGAGGGCCCAATTCAGCAGAAAACCAACAAAGCACAGAAAAGAGGGGGGGAGGGGGTGGGGGAGATATCCGAACTGAAACAAACATATCAAACTTTACAAAGATGTCAGCAGTTTGATTCCTGTTGAAAATTTCCCTCCAATAACATTGCGTGATTCCTTTGTCACGTGGACATAATTACGTTGCTTCCGCTCCATGCTCGCCTCATTTAAATATCAACGATCAATGTAACTCGACCTGCAAATATAATGCTTTAGTGTTAGTAGGCCAAGCATAAAGTGGGAACCCGAGCACAGCACCAGCTTGGGAAGCAAGGTTTGCACTTTGGAAAGTTTGACATTTAAAGTCGTTGTAAAGGTAGAAGATTTTTTATCGTAATACAGAGAATGCAGTAAAAAAAAAACCTGCATGCAGCTTCTCCCAGGCCCCCTTATGCTTACCTGAGCATAATCTTAATCCAGCACTGTGCCCAAGAGCAGCGGCTCTTTGCTCTTTCTCTCCTCACTGGACATGGAGGGAGCAATTGGCTCCTCCTGCTGTCAATCACAGCCAGAAAGCAGGGTAGGGCCAAGCCGTGCTCTGCATCTCAATGATAACACATAGCCTGGCTTGGGATGAAGCCCGGACAAGTGCAATTGGCTTGCTATGGGGGCACTCAGAAGGGGGGAGGATCCAGGGGCGCTGATAGGGACACCAGAAGAGGCACACTGTGCAGAACCATTGCACAGAGCAGATAAATATGACATGTAAAAAAAATGTTTACAATCACTATTAAAAGGAGCTATTAAAAAATTAATAGTACAAACAGTGTAGCTGCTGACTTTTAATATAAGGACATTTACCTGTCCAAGGATCCAGTGATGTCCTCACCTGAGCCGATTCTTCAATCAGCTTTGGGTGCAGGCGCTGGGGTCTTAAGTAAGGGAAACCAGCAGAGAAGCCTTTGCGGCTTCTCGGTCTGTCTCCTAGTGTGCATGCGTGATCAGCACTGCGCTTTGTGGATGGTCCTGCAGTCCTCTGGGACCTGTGATGTGTCCTGGAAGGCTGTGGGGGAAGGAGGGGGCGCCGAACTTCCGGACTTAGATTGCCATGGTGCATCTGACCGCAAGTGGGAGTGGGTACCTGTCAAAACAAAGTACCCGTCCTTCTCTCCCCCTGAAAGTGCCAAATGTGGAAGGGGGGGAGGGGGGTTGCAAACAAACGGAACTTTCCCTTTGGGGTGAAGTTCCACTTTAAGGCCCCTTGTACGCAGGGCTGTCCTCAGCTGCGTTGCGTCCCTCCCTGCGCTTTCAGCTTCAGAATGCTTTATTATACCAACAGGATTGGTGGGTCTTCTGCGTTCCAGAATCTTGTCCCTGAGCACACAGGGCCCTAGACACTGGTACCACTTAGTACAGCATTCAGCCATTCAGCAATAGACTTTGATAGGCCACCTTGATTCTGCACCTTTCCCCCCTCCCCAGGCACACTAAAGCACTGGGAAGGATGTTTTGCTCCTAGATGTTACATTAAGTGTTACCCTTTGGCCTCATTTGGGCTATCGGTGCACTCTGAAGAGCAATCCACATTCAGATCGAACTTCAGAGAGCATTGTATTACCTCCTCCCCACTTGCTTTAACTCTGTCACCGTGCATTGACTGCGGTTGCAGGGAGCTTGCAGAGCAGCCCCATTCACTTGTGCATAGCGCCCACCAACAGGGGGTATAACCCTTCCTAAAGCTAAAGGGTGTAGCAGTTGGGGCACGGTAAATATATATCTCAACTGCAGGTTTTATACTGCCACCTACAAGCTGTTATTTGGCTAACTAAAGATATCAGTTAATTAATTGCATACAGTAATGTCTCCACTCAAAAGCCAACCTACTTTGACACGTTTCACCACTCCTGGCTTGCTCCCAAGGATAGGGGAAGACTTCCCCCATCCTTTCACCGCCCCTGGCTTGCTCCCAAGGATAGATGAAGACTTCCCCTATCCTTTCACAACTCCTGGCTTGCTCCCAAGGATAGGCGAAGAATTCCCCTATACTTTCACCACCCCTGGCTTGCTTCCAAGGATAGGCGAAGACTTCCCCTATTCTTTCACCACCCCTGGCTTGCTCCCAAGGATAGGTGAAGACTTCCCCTATCCTTTCACCACTCCTGGCTTGCTCACAAGGATAGGCAAAGACCTCCCCTATCCTTTCACAACCCCTGGCTTGCTCCCATAGAAAGGTGAAGACTTCCCCCTATCCTTTCTCCACTCCTGGCTTGCTCCCAAGGATAGGCAAATACTTCCCCTATCCTTTCACCCCTCCTGGCTTGCTCACAAGGATAAGCGAAGACTTCCCCCTATACTTTCACTAGTCCTGGCTTGCTGTCAAGGATAGGTAAAGACTTTCCCCAAAATGTCACCACTCCTGGCTTGCTCCCAAGGATAGGCAAAGACTTTTCCTATCCTTTCACCACCCCTGGCTTGCTCCCAAGGATAGGCAAAGACTTCCCCTATCCTTTCACAACCCCTGGCTTGCTCCCATAGAAAGGCGAAGACTTCCCCCTATCCTTTCACCACTCCTGGCTTGCTCCCAAGGATAGGCAAAGACTTTTTATATCCTTTCACCACCCCTGGCTTGCTCCCATGGATAGGCAAAGACTTCCCCTAACCTTTCACCACCCCTGGCTTGCTCCCATAGATAGACAAAGACCTCCCCTATCCTTTCACCACTCCTGGCTTGCTCACAAGGATAGGCAACAACCTCCCCTATCCTTTCACCACTCCTGGCTTGTTCATAAGGATAGGCAAATACTTCCTTTATCCTTTCACCACTCCTGGCTTGCTCATAAGGATAGGCTAGGCGAAGACTTCCCCCTATCCTTTCACTACTCCTGGCTTGCTCTCAAAGATAGGCAAAGACTTTCCCCAAAATGTCACCACTCGTGGCTTGCTCCCAAGGATAGGCAACGACTTTTCCTATCCTTTCACCACCCCTGGCTTGCTCCCAAGGATAGGCAAAGACTTCCCCTATCCTTTCACAACCCCTGGCTTGCTCCCATGGATAGGCAAAGACTTCCCCTATCCTTTCACCACTCCTAGCTTGTTCACAAGAATAGGGGAAAACTTGTCAGCAAGCCTTGGGTGGTGAAACCTGTCACAGCGGATGTAGACTCTGGAAACCCATGTGACTAGGTGACAACAAAGGTGCTCCATCCGGAGACAAGACAGTGAGTTGAAACCCTATACTTTTTATTTAATGAGCTAAACAGGCTCTAATGCTTGTTCAGTTCTGTCATCCTAACATGTTTTAGGCACTGGTGCTAAAGAAAGGGATGTTAACCCTTACACAAGGGAGAGAGAGCTTTGCTAGACCTGTCTAGTGCAGTGATGCCCAATAATAGTCCAACGAGCAGGATGAAGGTGGCGGAAAGCTGAAGGCACACAGGCTCTGAGCAGTGGTGTCACCCTCCTGAATATAAAGGGTGAGTCACAAATGCAGATGAACTGCATTTTCAATATATGGACTAGAAGGACAGTGCATGTATTTTGAATGTGTATTTAGCTAGAGTTTAAAGCTGAACTCCAGGCAGAAATAACTTCTCTTATTAATACATTTTAAATGTAAGCATCTAAATTTAGGCTGGTGTCAGTCTCTTGTGGTTTCTGTACAGCAGGGCTGGAAGGTACAAGGAAAAGCGGTACAAGAGCCAATCAGTTCATGTGCTGACAACAAGCATGCTGGTAGAAGGAGAGATAAGACTGCCAGAGAGATGAGCTCATCACTATGCTAGTTATTTTTATTATTCAATCACTGGCTTTAGGGATGGGTCCAGGACAACCTGGGCTCAGAGGGAGTGGGTTGAATGATGCTGGCCACCTGACTGAGGACATCTCGTGGCAGAAAAAAAGTACTGCAGAGAAAATCTTGCTGAATATTGCAGCAAACGCTGTTTTTCTAATGCTATCTTTTAATGAGCTATTCATTGTTATCTGTTTTTTCTTTTTTTAGCTGGAGTTCTGCTTTGTGGGTTTTTTTTGGTAATATAAATAGATAGAAGTCTTTCGTTGGTCTGGCAGACAGAACAAAAAGCAGCAGCAGAAGTTCTCCCACAGCCTTGCAGTCTGCGGCATGACATCATGAAGCCAGCCGGGCTCTGCCATAACCACAGGCCCAAAGTTTAAGTGCTGAGGGATTAACACTGAGCTCGGCTCTCATTACCGGGGAGCAATTATGAATCTCAGGGGAGAGCCAGACCGCTCATAAAACAGCGCTGAAAAGCCGCTAGTCTCCGAACAAGGAACTAACCCCATGGACAACAAGACCAGGTTTTTATGTCTTTTATGTTCCACCCTTTCACTGCCAGAAGTACCGGCTCAGCCCTGCTAATCTTGGCCTATGATATATCAAAAAATAGTTTGCAGCGATTGTTTGTGAAATCTCCCAGCACGCTGGAAATGTCTTTTTCCCTTTTTTTGGGGGGGGGGGGGAGTATTGGCATAGCTAGGTGCTTGATAGACAATTATTTGATCTTTTACAATTCACTGTAGAGAGGCCAGCCTCTACACCCAGCCTACATAACTGATAGGGTACCTGGCGGTGCCAGCTGTCTGTGTACAGCCTCTCTACGCTGCCATTTTGCTTGTGAGCACATGCTTTCTTTCTGTTCACTTAAGGTATGTGCTGCATATAAATCATTGTTTTACGGCTTCTGGAACTGAAGGCCATGAATTAACCAGCTATGAGAAGCAACATCACATTTAATATTTAACTTGATCACAGAAGGGCAAAACATACTAGTAGACACCCATTATATTCTCTGTATTTTTGATCCCATTCACGGGAAGACACTAGTTCAATTTATAATTTACACTACAACGAAGAGTATCGACCAATTAAGTACCGGAAGTCAAGGTCTTCGGCATTTTGTTACTAAATATACGTCGTGTATGGAATTCACTTGTCTTTCTTTCGTACACGAGTGTTCGTTTTACCGTCGCATCTCTCCGACATGTGTCTGTCGACCGTGGCGGTCCATGGGATAGTCAATACATCCGACCCACATCTCCGACCGGAGAGATGTCACTTAACATTTTCTAGTTTATTAACAGATAGTTCGTGGATCGATACGG
>BLSH010074502.1:664933-696598 GCA_018402905.1 Glandirana rugosa | reverse complement strand
GCCGCCATTACTAGTAAAAAATAAAAAAACATAAAAACCCCAGAAATTCATTCTCATCGTCTGTAAACACGGCAACTTTTGCACAAACCAAACAATAAACACTGATTGCAATTTTTTTTACCAAAAATATGAGGAAGAATATAAATTGGCCAAAAATGTTTTTTTTATATTTTCTTTTTATTTGTATTTTAGCAAAAAGTAAGAAATGTGGTTTTTTTTGCAAAATTGACGCTCTTCTTTTGTTTAGAGCAGCAATCAGAAATGACGCAGAGGTGATCAAATACCACCAAAAGAAAGCTCTATTTGTGGTAAAAAAAGGACGCAAAGTTTGTTTGGGTACAACGCCGCACGACCGCGCAATTGTCAGTTAAAGCGACGCAGTGCCGAATCGCAAAAAGTGCTCTGGTCCTAAAGTGGGAAATCCTTCCGGGGCTGAAGTGGTTAAATGATTAAAAAAAAGCAGTAATTTATATTATGGATATATTTGTGGCAAATTTAATTTGGGGAAATATGACATAATTTGCAGTATTCTAATGAAAGGTCTGGAAGTTGTTTTGTAAAGTTTACAATTACTACTTACTGTGAATTATTAATTAAAATTAAGACAGATTGTGTTTGTTGGCAATTGTTTGACTGTGGATGGCATTTTAGCTATAAATATCATTTTCAATCTGCTACAAACTATCAATCAATCCCCGCCCCTCTACTGATAAGCTGATTGTTTAGTGGCGATTTCTTTGTGTATTGTTTTTTAAACATTTGTTTTGATACTGTGTATTTTCTTTTTTTTTTTATTAGTTCCAGCCAAAATAGTCAACATCTCGTCCAGCATCACCGTAAACGAGGGGAGCAATGTTAACCTTATGTGTCTAGCGGTGGGAAAACCGGAGCCGACTGTGACATGGAGGCAACTCAGAGGTAAGGGCGTCCTTTACTTATCTCTAGTTTGATAATATAAAGAGTGACTTAATGTAGGAGGAAAATAAAGTCCAATAAAAGACCTTCTAAAGTCCAATAAATATCCTAAGTATGCTAAAAAAAAAAAATGGTAGCAGATTGTCAAGTATCTTTTCTATTAATCTTCAGACCCAATCTCACCAAAACAATTACCGTGATCACCAGTACAATTCACATACCCATGTTTATGCAGGTATACCTGTGCATGAGCAAAGACCGAAAGCAGATAAAAACGTCTTTCAACTAAAAAATGTGCTGCCTTTGAACTTTAATCTAAGGTATCCATGGAGACAAAAAATGCAAAGCACAGCACAAATACAAACAATTATCACATTTAATAAGACTGTAGCATAATGTTGTAGGTCTACCACTGCAGGAACAGTAAGCATTGATGTAAACTGGACAATTAGATTTTAAAGGTTATAAATGCCAATTAAAATTAGGATACACTTGTGCGAACAGGGATTAAGCATAATTGGGTTGCGCATCCCCAAAAATAGATCATATAGGAAATTTATCCAAGTAGATGCACTCATTCTGAATCACACAGTATCTTCATCATAGATTTTGGTGCCTCAAAATTCACTACCAACGCCAATTTCCATTTGGTTGGGTTGTGTTGTCAATAGTTACAGCCTACATTTGAGAACTTTACTAGGAAAAGTAAGTAGGCAGTGTAACAGAATTGCATTAAGATCACGTCCAGTGGTCAGCCTTGTTGGAGGTGCAGTGTTACATAGTTACATAGTCGGTAAGGATGAAGAAAGACACCAGCCCATCCAGTTTAACCTGTGGTGTGTGAATGTGCATGTGTTTACGTCAGTAGTATATCGTATATCCCTGTATGTTGTGATCGTTAAGGTGCCCATCTAATAGGTTTTTGAACCTATCAATGCTCCCTGCTGATACCACTGCTTGTGGAAAAAAATTCCACATCCTTACTGCTCTGACAGTAAAGAATCCTCAACACAGTTTAAGGTTAAACCGCTTCTCTTCCAATTTCAGTGAATGGCTACATGTCTTTTTAAATTCCTTTTCACTGAAAAGTTTTCTCCCTATGCTAAGATCACCAGTACGGGATTTGTACATCGCTATCATATCCCCTCTGAAGTGTATCTTCTCCAGAGAGAATACGTTAAATGCTTGAAGTCTTTCCCCATAGCTGAGATCCTCTAGTCCTGTTAGCTTTGTTGCCCTTCTCTGGACTCTCTCCAGTTCCAGCACATCCTTCCTGAGAACTGGTGCCCAGAACTGGATGGCATACTCAAGATGCGGCTGGACCAGAGTCTTGTAGAGTGGGAGAATTATCCTTTTATCTCTGGAGTGAATCCCCTTTTTAATGCATGCTAATATTGTGTTGGCTTTGTTTGCAGCAGCTTGGCATTGCATGCCATTGCTGAGCCTGTCATCTACTAGGACCCCCAGGTTCTTTTCCATCATAGATTCCCCCAGAGGTTCCATCCCTAGAGAGTAGGTTTGTATTTTTAGCACCCAAACTCATTTGCCATGTAGTTGCCCAACCCTTTATTTTATTTAGGTCTTTTTGTAAGGTTTCCACATCCTGCACAGAAGTTATGGTCCTGCTTAACTTTGTACCATGTATAGAGTGTAATAGAATTGTATGATGATCATGTAGGTGGTGGTGGGTCATGTTGGGGATTTAGTTTTCTTTGTATAGAGTGTAATGGAATTGTATGATGATCATGTCCAGTGATCGGCAATGTTGGGGGTGTAGTGTTCTATGTATAGAGTGTAATAGAATTGTATGATGATCATGTCCAGTGGTGGGTCATGTTGGGAGTGTAGTGTTCTATGTATGGAGCGTTATAGAATTGTATGATGACCATGTCTAGTGGTGGGTCGTGTTGGAGGTGTAGTGTTCTTTGTATAGTGTAATAGAATTGTATGATGATCATGTCCAGTGGTGGGTCATGTTGGAGGTGTTGTGTGCTTTGTATAGAGTGTAATAGAATTGTATGATGATCATGTCCAGTGGTGGGTCATGTTGGGGGTGTAGTGTTCTATGTATGGAGTGTAATAGAATTATATGATGATCACGTCCAGTGGTGGGTCATGTTGGGGGTGTAGTGTTCTATGTATGGAGTGTAATAGAATTGTATGATGATCACGTCCAGTGGTGGGTCATGTTGGGGGTGTAGTGTTCTATGTATAGAGTGTAATAGAATTGTTTGATGATCATGTCCAGTGGTGGGTCATGTTGGAGGTGTAGTGTTCTATGTATAGAGTGTAATAGAATTGTATGATGATCATGTCCAGTGGTGGGTCATGTTGGAGGTGTTGTGTGCTTTGTATAGAGTGTAATAGAATTGTATGATGATTATGTTGGTGGTGGTGGGTCATGTTGGAGGTGTAGTGTTCTTTGTATAGAGTGTAATAGAATTGCATGATGATTATGTTGGTGGTGGTGGGTCATGTTGGGGGGTGTAGTGTTCTATGTATAGAGTGTAATAGAATTGTATGATGATCAGTAGGTGGTGGTGGGTCATGTTGGGGGTGTAGTGTTCTATGTATGGAGTGTAATAGAATTGTATGATGATCATGTCCAGTGGTGGGTCATGTTGGGGGTGTAGTGTTCTATGTATAGAGTGTAATAGAATTGTATGGTGGTCATGTCCAGTGGTGGGTCATGTTGGAGGTGTAGTGTTCTATGTATAGAGTGTAATAGAATTGTATGATGATCATGTCCAGTGGTGGGTCATGTTGGAGGTGTAGTGTTCTATGTATAGAGTGTAATAGAATTGTATGATGATCATGTCCAGTGGTGGATCATGTTGGAGGTGTAGTTCCCATATATAGAGTGTAATGTAATTGTATGATGATCGTGTCCAATAGTCACGTGTTCTTTGAAGTATTCTATTGATTTATTACACAAAAGCCTCCTTTGAAATTATTATTCAAATCCAACAAATGCATCATAGATTTTACAAAGCAAAGTGACTTATAGCTGTGCGCTCAGCATGTGCGTCCCCATTGTGAAGACACAGAGCACATGTGAATGTTGTAAAGCAATGGCATATTGTGTTCACATCTGGATTCTGGATTAAAACAGGATATTGTTTTGTGTACAATATGGTTAGCATTGTATCAAAATGCTGACTGCCTGCAGCTGTGATCTCCTCTTACGGGATATTAGCCATACAAGATCCGCTATATGGTTCTGATTTTTTTTCCCTAATACGCAGCAGATTTAGATAAGCACAGGATTTTGTGCACCGCTTGCACTAAATGGTTAGGACAGGATTGGATAGGGGTTAGGAATTATTGAAAAAAAACAGGCAGGTGGTCTACAGCATGAATTCTAGAAATTTCTAAGCATGCCAGAAATTGGTCTGATTGATTAAGAGTTAAGCCTCGTACACACGGTGTGGCGGTTGTACGACCGGACATCCAAAATTGTATGTTGGCTATTGTGTCGTGCACTAAGCGATCATACAGCCAAGCCTAACGTGGTGACGTGCTACGAGCGTATAAATAGGAAGTTCAGGTGCATGTGATTTGTGAATTAGGAATGTAGGTTTACACAAACAGACACTTCCGGGCTTTCCTGACTTCCGAGTATGCGTGGTTTGCACGTGCAGCTTTGTTGGCCCCACTTCTCTGTAGACACGGTACAACAGTCGTACGAGGCCTTGTTGTACAACAAAAGTTTTCTAGTCTCAGACAACTTCTGTTGTACGACCGTCGCACGTCGGCTGCTCTAATCACTCGTACTAACGCTCGGATCATCGTACAACAAGCTGTTGTATGACCATTGTTTTACAACCACTGTCAGTGCCTTGAAAAGGTATTCATACAGCTGTGCTCATAAGTCTACATACCCTGACAGAATTTATGATTTCTTGGCCATTTTTCTGAGAATATGAATGATAACACAAAAACATTTCTTTTACTCATGGTTAGTGTTTGGCTGAAGTCATTTATTATCAATCAACTGTGTTTACTCTTTTTAAATCATAATGACAATGGAAACTACCCAAAAGTTTACATACCCCAGTTCTTAATACCGTGTATTGCCCCCTTTAACATCAGTGACAGCTTGAAGTCTTTTGTGGCGTTTGTGGGTGAGGCTCTTTATCTTCTCAGATGGTAAAGCTGCCAATTCCTCTTGGCAAAAAGCCTCCAGTCCCTGGAAATTCTTAGGCTGTCTTGCATGAACTGCATGTTTGAGATCTCCCCAGAATGTCTCAATGATATTGAGGTCAGGAAACTGAGATGGCCAATCCAGAACCTTCACTTTATTCTACTGTAGCCAATGACAGATCGACTTGGCCTTGTGTTTTGTATCATTGTCATGTTGGAATGTCCAAGTACATCCCATGCGCAGCTTCCTGGCTGATGAATGTAAATGTTCCTCCAGTATTTTTTGATAACATAATGCATTCTTCTTGCCATCAATTTTGACCAAAGTTCCTGTGCCTTTGTAGCTCACACATCCCCAAAACATCAGCGGTCCACCTCCGTGTTTCACAGGCCTTGTTGACTCGTCTCCAAATGTAGCGTTTATGGTTGTGGCCAAAAAGCTCAATTTTGGTCTCATCACTCCAAATGACTTTGAGCCAAAAGGTTTGAGGCTTGTCTCTGTGCTGTTTGGCGTATTGTAAGCGGGATACTTTGTAGCATTTGCGTAGTAATGGCTTTCTTCTGGCGGCTCGACGATGCAGCCCATCTTTCTTCAAGTGCCTCCTTATTGTGCATCTTGAAACAGCCACACCACATGTTTTCAGAGAGTTCTGTATTTCACCTGAAGTTATTTGTGGGTTTTTCTTTGCATCCTGAACAATTTTCCTGGCAGTTGTGGCTGAAATTTTAGTTGGTCTATCTGACCGAGGTTTGGTTTCAACAGAACCCCTCATTTTCCACTTCTTGATTAGAGTTTAAACACTGCTGATTGGCATTTCCAATTCCTTGGATATCTTTTATATCCCTTTCCTGTTTTATAAAGTTCAACTACCTTTTCCCGCAGATCCTTTGACAATTCTTTTGCTTTCCCCATTACTCAGAATCCAGGAACATCAGAGCAGCACTGGATGAAAGATGCAAGGGTCTGTCAAGAGTCCAGAAACCCATTTACCTTTTATACACACACACTAATTACAAGCAAACAGATCACAGGTGAGGATGGTTACCTTTAAAAGCCATTTAAACCCCCTTGTGTCAACTTGTGTGCATGTTATCAGGCCAAAATCACCAGGGTATGTAAACTTTTGATCAGTGTAATTTGGGTAGTTTCGGTTTTCATTATGATTTCAAAAGAGTAAACACAGTTGATTGATAATAAATGGCTTCAGCAAACACCAACCATAAGTGAAAGAAAAGAGTGTTATCATTTATATTCCCTGAAAAATGCACAAGAAATCAAAAATTTTGCCATGGTATGTAAACTTATGAGCACAACTGTGTATATATATATATATATACACTGTATCTCACAAAAGTGAGTACACCCCTCACATTTTTGTAAATATTTTATTCTATCTTTTCATGTGACAACACTAAAGAAATGACACTTTGCTGCAATGTAAAGTAGTGAGTGTACAGCTTGTATAACAGTGCAAATTTGCTGTCCCCTCAAAATAACTCAACACACAGCCATTAATGTCTAAGCAACAAAAGTGAGTACACCCCTAAGTGAAAACATCCTAATTGGGCCCAAAGTGTCAATATTTTGTGTGGCCAACATTATTTTCCAGCACTGACATTACCCTCTTGGGCATGGAGTTTACCATCATTATCATTTATATTCTCTGAAAAATGGCAGAGAAATCATAAATTCTGCCAGGGTATGTAAACTTATGAGCACAACTGTACTCCTTGGAATTTTCCACATTTTGTCATGTTACAACCAAAAACATAAATGTATTTTATTGGGATTTTATGTGATAGACCAACACAAAGTGGCACATAATTGTGAAGTGGAAGGAAAATTCTAAATGTTTTTCAAACATTTTTACAAATAAATATGTGGAAAGTGTGGGGTACATTCGTATTCAGCCCCCTGAGTCAATACTTTGTAGGACCACCTGTGACTGCAATTACAGCTGCAAGTCTTTTTGGGGAAGTCTCTAACAGCTTTGCACATCTAGAGAGGACATTTTTGCCCATTCTTGTTTGCAAAATAGCTCAAGCTCTGTCAGATTGGATGGAGAGCGTCTGTGAACAGCAATTTTCAAGTCTTTCCTCAGATTCTCAATTGGATTTAGGTCTGGACTTTGACTGGGCCATTCTAACACATGAATATACTTTGATCTAAACCATTCCATTGTAGCTCTGGCTGTATGTTTAGGGTTGTTGTCCTGCTGGAAGGTGAACCTCTACCCCAGTCTCAAGTCTTTTGCAGACTCTAACAGGTTTTCTTCTAAGATTGCTCCATCCATCTTCCCATAAACTCTGACCAGCTTCCCTCTCTGCTGAAGAAAAACATCCCCACAACAGGATGTTGCCACCACAATGTTTCACAGTGGGGATGGTGTGTTCAGGGTAATGTGCAGCGTTAGTTTTCCGCCACACATAGCGTTTTACTTTTAGGCCAAAAAGTTCAATTTTGGTCTCATCTGACCAGAGCACCTTCTTCTTTCACATGTTTGCTGTGTCCCCCACATGGCTTCTCTCAAATTGCAAATGGGGCTTATTATGGCTTTCTTGCCAATCTTCCATAAAGGGCAGATTTGTGAGAGCACGACTAATTGTTGTCCTGTGGACAGATTCTCCCACCTGAGCTGTGGATCTCTGCAGCTCCTCCAGAGTTACCATGGACCTCTTGGCTGCTTCTCTGATTAATGCTCTCGTTGCCCGGCCTGTCAGTTTAGGTGGACGGCCATGTCTTGGTAGGTTTGCAGTTGTGCCGTACTCTTTCCATTTTCGGATGATGGATTTAACGGTTCTCTGTGAGATGTTCAAAGCTTGGGATATTTTTTTATACCCTTACCCTGCTTTAAACTTCTCCACAACTTTATCCCTGACCTGTCTGGTGTGTTCCTTGGCCTTCATGATGCTGTTAGTTCGCTAAGGTTCTCTAACAAACCTCGGAGGGATTCACAGAATAGCTGTATTTATACTGAGATAAAATTACACACAGGTGGGCCATATTTACTAATTAGGTGACTTCTGAAGGCAATTGGTTCCACTAGATTTTAGTTAGGGGTATCAGAGTAAAGGGGGCTGAATACAAATGCACGCCACACTTTCCACATATTTATTTGTAAAAAAATTTGAAAACCATTTATAATTTTCCTTCCACTTCACAAGTATGTGCCACTTTGTGTTGGTCTATCTCTATCACATAAAATCCCCCCCAAAAAATCTACATTTTTGGTTGTAACATCACAAAATGTGGAAAATTTCAAGGGGTATGAATACTTTTTCAAGGTACTGTACATACATCCCGATGAAGAAAGAAATAATATGTTGCAAGGAAGAAGAGGGGTGGTGGGTTTGAATTTAAGGATCGTAACAAGGAACTGTTACCATGACTGCTCACGTTTTGGACTTTGCTTACAGGTGTAGATGCCAGGGAGAATTTGGGTTGCGTCTGAACACCCTCTAATAACTAATACCCATTCAGAGCATATTGAAAGGTTCTCTTGATAGACCACCCACCTCCCCCTCCATCTGATGCTTACCTTTCTTCTCAATAACCTGCCTGAGTAAATAGCCCTATGTAAGCTTCACCTTAGCCTGTGCTACAACGCAGGATTAATGACCTTCCCATCACTCCCCTATCTGAAAGCATTGGTGTCTGGTGATTGGCCACTTAGACGTCAAGCACTGCATCATGGAAGGAAAGGTAAAAGGTCACATCCACCCCCATCCCAATCCTTACCTAGAAGTACCAGGCAAATGGAGCAGCAGGGAACATATGGTATGTATCAAATGAAGGAGGAAAGGGCTATCAAGGGAGCCTTTCACTTTGCCCTGATCGGGGTACTGTTGGAAATTTTTAGTAGTAAGACCTTTCATAGACACACATTGCCGGAAATAATTAATCGTGATAGATTTTCAAGCATTTCCTTATTAGACAGCATTTTTGCTTATCTTATATAAAGGTACTCTCATCAGATGAGATGCATCAAGGGAGCACAGACTGCCTGCTCATTACTAGTCATCGAAGCATTTCTATAGGGCATCAGTCTTTCAACCCACTCCCTGTTTTTCTGGTTCTCTGGTAACCTGGGAACCCAAACTTGTGATGCAGGAGAGGGATTCCCAAACACGCCCACTGCTGACTTCTTACTGTCTTTCCCATACAGAAAGCCTGTTATAAAAATGTCAGAACTAAGAGTGCCAGTCACCAAATAAAATAAGATGTTAGGATATGATTGGTAACACAGGAAGCCGATAAAATGCAAATTACACAGCACGGAATTCAGGAAACACACACCCAGTGACCCTGCGAAGTGGTCAGTGGATTCTGACTACAGGGGATTTCAGTTGGAGTTAATTAAAGAAGAATTCCAGGTATGGATATTTTTACATGGTTACATTGGTCCAACTTGCATATATCATACCTGTGGGAATCCTGTAGAAATGGGGTTGTCAGTACAGAAAGAAGCAGACAGAAACAAAAAGCATGGTTAGCAGTTCTAACCCCTTTCTCATGCTCCTAAAAATAGGTTTTTGTCTGTGTCCCCACAGGAGAGATTTACCATCACTTCCTGACCTTGCCGGAAGTGAAGGGAATTGTTCCCAACAGGGACACATATGGCAATCCAAAAAACGTTTTGGCTTTAGATATACTTCAAGAGCCATTTCAGTGCTTGCTGTAGAGGACACTGATTGGTTTCACTGGTCATATCTGAAAATCAAATGACTGTATACAATACACATCCATATGTCCTATACTTGGAAACATTGGATTGGAATTATCTGGCGTTGCCGTGTTTACTGGTTAAGCTTACTATTTTTCAACTGAGAAAATTGTAACAGTTTAGGGAATAATTAGGGATGAGTTGCTTTGGCAAAATTGATCTGTATCAAAATTTAACCAAATTGGAAACTTTGTTCATTGAGCTGATTAAGTTTGGGGAAAACATGCATTTTCCCACTATATTTAGTGGGTGTGTTTGTTTCTTTTTTTATTCATTTTTTTTTTTTTTTTAGAGGGAGTTATGGGTGTAAATAGAGAATAGATAACAACTGTCCTTTATTTGGAGAAACTGTTCCTCTTTGGGAATTTCTCCTCAGCAGCGGCGTTTCTTAGTGGGAAAAAGACCAGGGGCTGCAGCCCGGAGAAACGTGGCACGTGAAGCACGCTGTGGTAAAAAAAGGTGTTGTTTAAATTAAATAGTGGGCGGTGCTTAAAAGGGGTGTGGTTTGAGTTTGAGATGAATGAAGGATGGAGGGAGGAATAAAGAAGAAAGAGGGATGGAGGGACAGCAGGCCAAGATTCTACACCACAATAGCAATATGTGTATTCCAGAAAGTTTAACAATCAGCAGATAAAGATACTCACCTGGTATTAGCGCTTCAATCATCCCGGCACCATGGTTGTTATGGTGTCAGGATGATTGAAGCGCATTATTTCTATTATTACATTGTAATATAAAATTAAAACATTCAACTCACCATAAAGCAGAATCAGTGGGAGCCCTGGGCATGTCACTTGCTACGTCGCCTGACATCAGATGCCATCAGGTGTCCCCAGCAGAGTGCCTCCTTATATCAGGTGTCCCCAGCAGTCAGAGTGCCTCCTTACATCAGGCGTCCCCAGCGGTCAGAGTGCCTCCTTACATCAGGTGTCCCCAGCATTCAGAGTGCCTCCTTACAATGGGTGTCCCCAGCAGTCAGAGTGCCTCCTTACATCAGATGTCCCCAGCAGTCAGAGTGCCTCCTTACCTCGGGTGTCCCCAGCATTCGGAGTGCCTCCTTACATCGGGTGTCCCCAGCATTCAGAGTGCCTCCTTACATTGGGGTGTCCCCAGCAGTCAGAGTGCCTCCTTACATTGGGGTGTCCCCAGCAGTCAGAGTGCCCCTTACATTGGGGGGTCTCCAGCAGTCAGAATGTCTCTTTACATTGGGGTGTCTCCAGTAGTCAGAGTGCCTCCTTACATTGGGGTGTCCCCAGCAGTCAGAATGCCGCCTTACATTGGGGTGTCCCCAGCGGTCAGAGTGCCCCTTACATCAGGGTGTTCCCAGCGGAGTCTCTGTCGCCTTTACAAAAGACCTGCTCTTGAAAAGCATGTTCATTTGCCGAGGGGAAGAAACAAGAGGCGGAGCCGGCTGCCAAGAGAAATGGAGCTATTGGTAGCCGGCTCCGCCTCTTGTTTCTTCCCCTCAGCAAGTAACTATGCTTCACTAGAGCTGCCGGTCTACTTCTAGACGGCCCGCCGTCATATTACAGCGGCCGTTTGAAGTGAAGTCCAGTTGCTATGGTAGCAGATAGCTATTATAACCCCAGTATCGGTTTTTACACAAGGCGATTCTGCGCAACATAAAAGTGGACTCAGCGCAAGATCTTTTATCAGCCCCTCCCGCCGGTTTCCGGTCAGCTCTGTCGCTTACCAGACCCGCCGGCAGCGGCGGAGATGATCGGTTACTCTCCCTCCAGTGTCCGTGAGCCGAGCGAGCGGCTAAAGCCATTCACTCGGCTCCATAACATGGCAGGGCGGAAGCGACATCACAAGTCACTTCCGCCCGCCCAATGCTCTTAAAGGGCCCTTTTTTTTTTGCAAAGTAATTTTTTTTTATTTATTTTTTATTTTTTTGCATTTTATTGTAAATGTGACATCTGAGGTCTTTTTTGACCCCAGATCTCATATTTAAGAGGACCTGTCATGATTTTTTCTGTTACAAGGAATGTTTACATTCCTTGTAATAGGACTAAAAGTGATCACTTTTTTGTTAAAAAAAAAAACAGTGTAAAAATAAAAATGAAAAAGTAAAATAAATAATTAAAAAAAATTTAAAGCGCCCCGTCCCCGCGAGCTCGCGCACAGAAGCAAATGCATACTTAAGTCCTGCCCACATATGAAAACGGTCTTCAAACCACACATGTGAGGTATCTTCACGATCGTTAGAGCAAGCCGAACAATTTTAGCACTAGACTTCCTCTGTAACTCAAAACTGCTAACCTGTAAAAATTTTTAAACGTTGCCAATGGAGATTTTTATGTTGCAAAGCTTGTCGCCATTCCGCGAGCGGATGCAATTTTGAAGCATGACATGTTGGGTATCAATTTACTTGGCGTAACATTATCTTTCACAATATGGAAAAAATTGGCCTAACTTTACACTTGTCTTATTTTTTAACTCAAAAAAATGATTTTTTTTAAAAAAAATCACGCTTGTAAGACCGCTGCGTAAATACTGTGTGACATAAAGTTTTGCAACTGCCACCATTTTATTCTCTAGGGTGTTAGAAAAAATATATAATTTTTGGGGGTTCTAAGTAATTTTATAGCAAAAAAAAATGGTTTTATCTCGTAAGCACCAAACTCCAAAAAGAGGCTCGGTCTTAAAGTGGTTAAAATGGCGGCGGAGACATCACCAGTGCCGGCCCCGGACCTCTATTGGCGGGCGGCTCTGGTGATTCTCCGGGAGCACTAAGGAGCCTCTGGCTAATAATAGCCTTCTGCAAGCCCGAGACCCGGGACTTTCAGGGGCACCCCCATGGCTATAGCCCCGTCAGCCCCCCCTCCCGACGCCTCTGCTCCTCAGTTGTTTCTTTTTTGATCTAATGTATAGACCTTTATATATAAAAAAAAAGTATTTTTTACTTTCAAAGTAGAATACAATTTACCTAGTCTCAATTATTTTTGAATATTAAGGCCCACACTGAGGCGTTTTTCCAGCGCTTTTGCATTAAAAAAAAGCGCCTGAAAAGCTCAAGTAAAATGCTTCCCTTTAAAATCAATGAATGCTTTCACACTGGAGTGGTTCGCTTGAAGTGCGGTGAAAAAGCATGTATATGGAACTAAAAAAAAAATAAGCACCAAAAACGCTCCTCCCTATTGAAATGAATGGAAAGTGCTTCAAAAACGCATCAGTGTCACGTGTCCTTTAACCACTGAAGGATTTACCCCATTAGGCCTCATGCACACTGCTGCTGGTAAATGGACGTTTAAGAGCAGTTGGGACTTTTTTTCAGCTGCCCCTGAACTCTCCTCTATGTTATCTTATCAGTACATGTACACAGGGTCGTTTATAGTAATGTCTAGGCAGTTGAGTTTAGAAGCATTTCTTGGAAAGCAAAAAAAATGCGTTTGGGACGGATGGTCAGAGGCATTTGAAACGCCAAACGTCTGTAACAGCTTGTAAACGCTGCTAAACGCGGTAACTTGTGCCTGGGTGCGTTTTGTTTACAGACGTTTTTCATTTGAAAAAAAAATGCTTCTAGGCACAAATGCGGCTAAACGCAGCATGGAAACGTGGCTAAACGGACGTTTTTAAACGTCAGTTTCTAGCTGTCAAGTTGAGTCGTTCAGGGGAGGTTAATAAACGTCCTGTGTACTTGTAGCCTTAATGACCAGGCCATTTTTGCGATAAGTCACTGCGTCAATTTAACTGGCAATTGCGCGGTCGTGCGGCATTGTACCCAAACAAAATTGACGTCCTTTTTTTTCCCACAAATAGAGCTTTCTTTTGGTGGTATTTGATCACCTCTGCAGTTTTTATTTTTTGCACAATAAACAAGAAAAGACCGCCAATTTTGAAAAAAAAAAAAAACAACATTTTTTACTTTCTGCTATAATACATATAAAAAAAATATATAAAAAACAAATTTTTTCACCAGTTTAGGCCGATATATATTCTTCTACAAATCCCAATAAGCATATATTGATTGGTTTGTGCAAAAGTTATAGCATCTACAAAATAGGGGATAGATTTATGGCTTTTTTATTTTTTACATTTTTATTTTACTAGTAATGGCGGCGATCTGCAATTTTGAGCGCGACTGCGACCTTGCGGCGGACAGATCGGACACCTAACTGACATTTTGTACACTTTTTTGGGAACCAGTGACATTACAGTAATCAGTGCTAAATATATGCACTGACATTGTACTAATGACACTGGCAGGGAAGGGGTTAACATCAGGGGCGCTCAAGGGGATAACTGTGTTCCCTGTTTGTGATTACTAACTGTACGGGGGATTGTGTGACTGGGGAAACACACAGATCCGTCTTCCCCTCACAGAATGGAGATCTGCCTTGTTTACTTCGGCAGATTCCCGTTCTATCACTGCGGGGAACGATCGCTGGAGGCTGGCGGACATTGAGTCTGCCGGACCCGCTGATTGCCTCCCCCACTGGCCAATCAGATCCTCAGGCTGCACACTTGCGGCCATAAATGCTAGTGCACGAACCACCGCACCGGTATGGCTGTTTGCGCAGCTGAGCCACCTTGCCACAGGTGGTCAGCAACTGCTTAAAAAAACGAGCCACAAAAGCCCTCGGTGTTTTACTGGCGGTTTTGAAGTGAACCAGCGTGAAAGGGACCTAATTCTTCATGGTCTGTGTAAATGGGTAGGAGAGTGTAGCAGTGTTCTGCCATTTGTCTTTATTATTATTATTATTATTCAGTTTTCACAGTGCTTTACAATACAAAGGAAGACACAAGTGCAATTACAATGCAGTTTAATACAGAAGGAATAGGAGGGCCCTGCTCATGAAGCTTACACACTAAAGGGAGGGGGAGGTGGTACAAGGTGATGATCTGATGGAGTGGTCAAAGTATAGTTTTAGTAGTAGGTTGGGTAGGCTTCCCTGAATAAGGCAGGTGTCCCAATACTTTTGACGATACAGTGTATCTTTTAACCTCTTTGCACCGACTGCCTCCCGGCCCTTTAAGAGTCCTTAAGGCAAGGAAGCGGGCATTCGGGTCTTCTGACTGCTGTGATTGGCTGTCACATCAGTCACATGACTGGAAAGCTCCCGATCGCAAGTATGCATTGGGACAGTGGTTCTCAACCCCTGTCCTCGGGACCCACTAACAGGCCAGGTTTGCAAGATAACCAAAATGCATCACAGGTGATATCTTTTGCTGCTCAGTGATTGCAGTATTCTAGTCTGCATCTCCCCAAAGTAATACTTAAAATCCAGCCTGTTAGTGGGTCCTGAGGATAGGAGTTGAGAACCATAGGAGTGCGCACAGGTTGTGCCAGGTGTGCCTGGGAACACCCTAATTACCCAGTGTGGCACAGCCTATTGCATTAGGGTGTCTAATGCAATAGGCTGCGCACACCTATGTTGAGAACCACTGCATTAGGAGCTTACCGATTCCCGCCAGCAACCATGCTGGGATCATGCTCTCAGAGCAAGCACAGGGCCGGCATCAAGGCCCACCCGCTGAGAGACCGCATATATGAGTATGACCAGCGCCAAGGGGTTAAAGCCAATTGCATGCTTCAGAATGACCAAAATCGCCTTCATTTCCCCTCCTCCATTGACTCTAAAACCTTTCATTCAAATCACTGACATTTATTTTATTTAAATGTTTTTATTATCTGGTATTTTTTTTTCATTTCTGTAAACGAAAATGAAGAAAAAAGTTTAATAACGGGGTTTATAATGGTTCACTTTTTGGCAGAAGAACAGGTCCAGGATAGATAAAGCCCACTGCACACTTTAAAATGACCAAAGCTACCTTTATTTCCCCTTCCCCATTGACTCCGAAGCCTTTCATCCGATTTTCGCTGAGATTTTAGGGAGATGAAAACTCAGATTTTTTTCTCATCCTTAGGATTGATCTCTCCTACAATAGATCATCCACAAGTCTGGTGAGGACGCTCTTCTGGCTAACTAAGCTAATGAAAACGTCTTTGCCGATGAAAGATATGCCAGTCTAATTAATAGGGGACTTATAGTTTTAATATATGGAGTGGTTGGGCTCAAAAAATATGTCCAGCTAACAATATAATTTTCTTTCTTTGTAACGGGACAGAAGCTAACACACAGTCCGGTTGTGCCAGGACAGGGGCCGTTCAACACCCAGGGCTAAAATGTGGAACTGCACCCCCTATCCTGCTGCTAACATGCATCTTAGGTGGGCATACCACCCTGCCTCCTTTACAATGTCCATTCTCTGCCCCTGACACCCCCCCACCATGCTCCAGATTCTCATAGTTGCCACTGTGCATGCCTCCAGCTGCATATTGAGGGTGCATTGTGCATGCCTAGGCATTTTTCTTCTAGCAGCTGAGGTTTTATCTTATCCACTTCAGTCCCAGAAGGATTTCACACTTTAGGACCAGAGCACTTTTTGCGATTCTGCACTGCGTTTCTTTAGCTGACAATTGCGCCGTCGTGTGACATTGTACCCAAATGAAATTGGCGTCCTTTTTTTCCCCACAAATAGAGCTTTCTTTGGTGGTATTTGATCACCTCTGCGTCACTTCTGATCATAGCTATAAACAAAAAAAGAGCATCAAGTTTGAAAATAAAAACAATATTTTTTTAATTTTTGCTATTACGTTAAAACCAAGCATACCATTGTTTTTCTTGTGAAATTCCCAATAAGTTGATGTGTCACATGACCCTTTTCCTATTGAAAAAACAAAAGTTGGATTCAAAATGGCCGACTTCAAAATGGCCGCCATGGTCACCACCCATCTTGAAAAGTTTCCCCCCTCACATATACTAATGTGCCACAAACAGGAAGTTAATATCACCAACCATTCCCATTTTATTAAGGTGTATCCATATAAATGGCCCACCCTGTAGAAATATCCACAATGCTCCTTGCAGCCAGAAACCACAGGATGTACTTCTATGGACTGTTTCTGTAGCCGACACCAGAGCCTGCTATTTTTGACTTGTTCACTGGCGATTTTAGCAGCGCAGTTGAGCGTCTTAAAATTACCATTGTAGTTTAGGCTCTACAAGCGTCTTAGACACTCACCGCGCACTTTATTAGGTACACCTTGCTAGTAGTGTGTTGGACCCACTTTAGCCTTCATTCTTCCTGCCATAGATTCAACAAGGTGTTGGAGACATTCCTCAGAGATTTTGGTCCATATTGCCATGATAGCATCACGCAATTTCAGATTTGTCAGCTGCACAACCAAGATGTGAATCTGCGTTCCACCACATCCCAAAGGTTCTCTATTGGATGAGATGTGGGGAGTGTGGAGGCCATTGGAGTGCAGTGACCTCATTGTCCAGTGGTGAGATGATTGGAGCTTTGTGACATGGTGCATTATCCTGCTGGAAGGAGCCATCAGAAGATGGGGACACTGCAGTCATAAAGGGGTGGACATGGTCAGCAACAATACTCAGGTAGGCCGTGGTGTTTAAACGATGCTCAGCTTTTACTAAGGGGCGCAAAGTGTGCCAAGAAAATATCCCCCACACCATTACACCACCACCACCAGCCTGAACCATTGATACAAGGCAGGATGGATCCATGCTTTCATGTTGCTTACGCCAAAATCTGAATCTACCATCTGAATGTTACAGCTGAAATCGAGACTCATCAGACCAGGCAACATTTTTCCAATCTTCTATTGTCCAATGTTGGTGATCCTGGTCTTCTGCTGCTGTAGCCCATCTGCTTCAAGGTTTGATGTGTTGTGAATTCAGAGAAGGTATTCTGCATAACTTGGGTGTAACAAGTGGTTATTTGAGTAAAGCCTCATACCCACGGGTCGACAATCGTATACAACAGGTCGTACGAACGACCGTTGTATGCTAAATCGACCATTAGTACGCGCGATTAGAACAGCTGACGTACGAGCAGACTAGAAAACTTGGTAGTACCAACAAGCGGTCATACGACCATTGTATCGTGTGTACAGAGAAGTTGGTCCAACAAGTTGTATTGTGCAAAACACGCATGCTCAGAAGTCAGGAATGGCCGGACGCTTATTACATGCACCTGAATGTTCTTTCTTTATACTTTCATAACACGTCACTACATTCGACTTGGTAGTACGATCGTTTAATGCATGTCAGTACACGGGATACAACAGCCAACATACGATTTTGGCCGTTCGGTCATACGGCCGTTGCACCGTGTGTACGAGGCATTACTGTTGCCATTCTATCACCTGGAACCAGTCTGCCCATTCTCCTCTGACCTCTGACATCATCAAGGCATTTTCCTCAACACAACTTCCGCTCACTGGATATTTTCGGACCATTCTCTGTAAACCAGAGAGATGGTTGTGAGTGAAAATCCCAGTAAATCAGCAGTTTTTAAAATACTCAGACCAGGGGTCGGCAGGGGGGCGGCAAACAACCCCCCCCGGCAGCCGTCGGAGCGGCACTAACACAACCCCCCCACCCCCCTGGACGGCGTGGCATTAACACCCCGAGCAAACTCCCCCCGCTGTCTGCCGGTTGGTCCTTACCCCATCACGGTGGCAGGCTCCGATATCCTCCAGCGTGATGCGGGCAGGTGTCTTGATGCTCATTTACATAGGGTGGGGGGCTGGAATCTGGGGGCCCCCTTGTTAAAGGGGGCTTCCAGATTCCGATAAGTCCCTGCCCGCAGACCCCGACAACCACCGGCCAGGGTTGTCGGGAAGAGGCCCTTGTCCTCATCAACATGGGCCCTTAATGGCCAGATTTTTGTGAATGATTATGTTCATTATTATGTTAATCTTTATACAGTATGTGAATAAAATAACAATTTTTATACGTTTGTACTTTTGTTCTTATGTGGCATGTCTCATTTAAAGTCCCAGGACCATAATTGTTCCTTGTTTGTATGCATATTTAGGGATGGAGGCATGTCGCAGTGGGTGCGACAGATCACAATTTTCTTTTTCTCATCAACATGGGGACAAGGTGCTTTGGGGTGGGGGGGGGCAGAGCCCCCCCTGCCCCAATACACCCATACTCCCCATGTTGAGGGCATGCGGCCTGGTATGGTCTAGGGGGGGGGGGGCACTCGCCTGTCCCCACCCCCTTTCCTGGCCTCCCGGGCTGCGTGCTCGGATAAGGGTCTGGTATGGATTGTGGGGGGGACCCCACGCCGTTTTTTCGACGTGGGGGTTCCCCTTAAAATCCATACCAGACCAAAGGGCCTGGTATGCTCCTGGAGGGGGACCCCATGCCAGTTTTTTTTTTTAATTTGGCGTGGAGTTCCCCTTCATGATCCCCAGAGCTCAAGTAGCATGCCAAAGTCGGATCAGTGAAGACACTGATACGACTTTGATCCGACTTCAATGCTTCTCAATGGGCTGAAGTAGGATCAAAGTCGGACAAAAGTAGTACAGGAACCTTTTTCAAAGTCGGTCCGACTTTGAAAAACACATGTCGGAGCAGTTAAGACGGCTCTCATAGGGAATCATTGTTTTTGTGACGTAATGCGACTTGTGCTCCTCATGTAGGTCCGAGAATCGGAGTAGTGTGAACCCAGCCTTAGGCGTTCACATTTGCAAAATTTTGCTTGTGACTATTAAACAAATATTTGCTGCAAGTTGGTGTTTAGAAAACATGGTGACTCTCCCTGGACAAATCAGATTTGTTGTAAAAGAAATGATAGATAATTATTTATAAGCACAGCTAATTGAGACTTAGAAATACCGCATATTAACATGTAGGCAGTAATGCAATGGGTTGGAAAAGTTTGAATGGTCCCTAATAATAGGACAACTTAAAATCATATCTTTATACACTATATTGTTAAAAGTATTGGGATGCTGTCTTGGTCTGTAGGGTTCAATATTGAGTTAGCCCACCCTTTGCAGCTATAACAGCTTCAACTCTTCTGGGAACACAGTCCACAAGGTTTAGGAGTGTCTATGGGAATGTTTGACCATTCTTCCAGAAGAGCATTTGTGAGGTCAGGCACTGATGTTGGACGAGAAGACCTGGCTCACAATCTCTGCTCTCATTCATCCCAAAGATGTCCTATCGGGATGGGGTGCAGGCCAGTCAGTTTCCTCCACCCCAAACTCGCTCATCCATGTCTTTGTGGACCTTGCTTTGTGCACTGGTCCAAATCATTTGGTGGAGGGGGGATTATGGTGTAGGTTTGTTTTTTAGGGGTTGTTCTTGGCCCCTTAAGGTGTCAGCATACCAAGACATTTTGGACAATTTCATGCTCCCAACTTTGTGGGAACAGTTTGGGGATGGCCCCTTCCTGTTCCAACTTGACTGCGCACCAGAGCACAAGGCAAGGTCCATAAAGACATGGATGATTGAGATGGAGGGGATGAACTTGACTGGGCTGCGCAAAGTCCTGACCTCCACCCGATAGAACACCTTTGGGATGAATTAGAGCGGAGACTGTGAGCCAGGCCTTTTTGTCCAACATCAGCGCTTGATCTCTCAAATGCACTTCTAGAAGAATGTTCAAACATTCCCATAAAAAACACTCCTAAACCTTGTGGACAGCCTTCCCAGAAGAGCTGAAGCTGTTGTAGCTGCAAAGGGTGGGCCAACTCAATATTGAACCCTACGGGCTAAGACTGGGATGCCATTAAATTACATGTGCGTGTAAAGGCAGTCGTCCCAATACTTTTGACAATATAGAGTATATACATGAGAATATAGAGCACTGCAAGCATGTTACAGGTGGAGCGGGCTAAAAAAAGATAAGCGGGGGCCTCAAATAAGGCTGAACATGGAATTGTCACCTATAGATGGGAGGCTGTAATGGATGTATATAGGAAGTCTCTCCTCCGATGCTTTTCCCCAGCCAGAGCAGAGGAATGCGGGATCCATACATCAGATGGAGGACAGCGGCAGTGTGATGCATTATATTCATACATTATCAAGCAGCCATCTTTCTCTTGATGTATTAGCGTAATGCATTAAACGTATATATCATCTCAGGGCCGCTGACTTTGATGTATGGAGTAAGAGGCTTGCCAGGAAGTAAGGAGAGCCAGTTAGATGCAGGCCAAGAATAGGAAAGGACTTCCCATTCAATTTACTGCACAATGTGCTTGTGATTAAAGCAAGATCCTGGTATATAGCGAGGCGTTTCAAAATAACATTGGAGACCTATTTATGCACTGAAGATTCACTCTACATTCGCTGTTCTATCATTAATTAATTGTTCACTATTTATTACAAATATCTGCCACCACTTTCGCCTGTTCTAAACAAATCCACCAACGTTCGGCAATGAGAAGCTTGGGGGCACACCATAAAATGCAACGTTTCAAAAATCTTAATCGATTCAGAGAAACAGAAGAAAGACCCTCTTGAAACCTCCCACGTTGACACGTTTCGCCCACATCCAAGGTTCACTCATTTAAAATAAGTATCTGCCACCACATTCATCAGTTCCAAACAGATCCACCAACAAGAAGCATGGGTGCATTCCACGAACTTCAGCATTTCAATAGTCTTCATTGATCCAGAGAAACAGCAGAAAGGCCCGCCTGGAGCCTTTCACACTGACGCGTTTTGCCCATCTCTCAGATTCACTAATTTATTATAACTAACATCTGCCACTGCGTTCAACTGTTCCAACAGGCCAACCAGTATCAGGCAATGGCTGCTATTGGAGAGAAATATGCAAGCACCCCATGAACTTCATTGTTTCAAAAGTCTTCACTGATCGAGAGAAAAAGAAAAAAGACCCACCTGTAGCCTCCCATACTGGCATGTTTCGCCCACATCTCAGGTTCACTCATTTATAACTAACATCTGCCATCACGTTCACCTGTTCCAACAGGTCCACCAGTATCAGGCAATGGCTGCTATTGGAGAGAAATATGCACGCACCCCATGAACTTCAGTGTTTCAAGAGTCTTCACTTATCCAGAGAAACAGAAGATAAAACCCACCTGTAGCCTCCCACACTAACGCGTTTCTCAGATTCACTAATTTATAATTAACATCTACCACCATGTTCACCTGTTCCAACAGATCCACCAGTATATGGCAACATCTGCTATTGAAGAGAAGCATGGGTGCACCCCATGAACTTGTTTTTTTTTAAGTTTCCACTGATTCAGAGAAAGAGAAGAAAGACCCTGTATGGCATGTAGCCTCCCAATTCTGACGCATTTCACTCACATCTCAGGTTCACTAACTTATATCTACCACCATGTTCACCTGTTCCAACAGATCCACCAACAGCTGCTATTGGAGAGAAGCAACATTGCATACCATGAAGTTTAGTATTTTAATAATCGTCATTGATCCAGAGAAACAGAAGAAAGACCAGCCGGAGCCTCCCATTCTGATGCATTTTGGCCATATCCCAGGTTTAATCAGAAAGATGGAGGAACATGAATGGTTAAAAATGTATACACACATGCCCATATTGTGACACAACCATGTTAACACTGATAAACTTTTTTTTTTTTATTACCAATTAGTTGCTTGACACTTCCCTCCTGTCTGAACTTTTGCCATTCTAAACCAGAAGGCCTTTTCCTAGACAGATATTGGACTAGGAGCAGATCCAAAATACTCCCTTGCTTTGCTGCATTTTATTCCGCTGTTTTATCTCGAACAGTGGCTGACTATAAGCCTATTACTTGATGTATAATAAAAAGAGATGAGGAGAACATCTCATTTTGAAGCTCCTCAAAGCAGTCCTGTCCACCACCATCGTCTGAATGCCCAGCATATTTGGCCAGTGATTACTCTTTGCCTCTCTTGGACAGCGCTTATTAACCTTTTTACCCTAGAGGCATTGAGAACATCTCAATCCGAAGCTTCTCAAAGCAGCCCCACACACCAACATCACCTGAATACCCAGCGTATTGGGCCACTGATTACTCTTGGTCTCTCTTGCACAGCGCTTATTGACCTGTTTACCCTAGAGGCCTTGAGAAACCATTAATAAAATCAATTCACCTGGGTCAGTGGGAAGAATGCCCCTTACATTGGCAGTCAGTAGGAAGAATGCTACTTACATTGGTGGTCAGTGGGAAGAACGATCCTTACATTGGTGGTCAGTGGGCGAAGAATGATCCTTACATTGGTGGTCAGTGTGAAGAATATCCTCTACATTTGTGGTCAGTGGGAAGAATGCTCCTTACATTGGTGGTCATTGACAAGAATGCCCCTTACTTTGGCAATCAGTAGGAAGAATGCTCCTTACATTGGTGGTCAGTGGGAAGAATGATCCTTATATTGGTGGTCAATGGGAAGAATGTCCCTTACATAAGTGGCCAGTAGGAAGAATGCTCCTTGCATTGGGATCAGTGGGAAGAATGCTCCTTACATTGGTGGTCAGTGGGAAGAATGCTCCTTACATTGGTGGTCAATGGGAAGAATACTCCTTACATTGGTGGTCAGTAGGAAGAAGGATCCTTACATTAGTGGTCAGTGGGAATAATTCTCCTTACATTGGTGGTCAGAAGGAAGAATGCTCCTTACATTGGTGGTCAGTGGGAAGAATGCTCCTTACATTGGTGGTCAGTGGCAACAATGCCCCTTACATTGGCAGTCAGTAGGAAGAATGCTCCTTACATTGGTGGTCAGTGGGAAGAATGATCCTTTTATTGGTGGTCAATGGGAAGAATGTCCCTTACATAAGTGGCCAGTAGGAAGAATGCTCCTTGCATTGGGGGTCAGTGGGAAGAATACTCCTTACATTGGTGGTCAGTGGGAAGAATGCTCCTTACATTGGTGGTCAGAAGGAAGAATGCTCCTTACATTGGTGGTCAGTGAGAAGAATGCTCCTTACATTGGTGGTCAGAAGGAAGAATGTTCCTTACATTGGTGGTCAGTGGGAAGAATGATCCTTATATTTGTGGTCAATGGGAAGAATGTCCGGTACGTTGGTGGTCAGTGGAAAGAATGCTCCTTGCATTGGGATCAGGGGGAAAAGGCTCCCTCTTACAGTAGTGGTCAGAATGCCACCTTACAGACAGCAGAAAAGATCAGTCAGCCACAGCTCAAGGAACCCTTAGCAAGTTCTGGAGGGGCCCTAGTTGAGAATGGCTGCTCTAGGGGATGCCTAAAACCCCTGTCAGTTTTTGTTATTTTGTGTATGTGTTCCGTTGGTGGAATTTCCTCTCCACTCCTGTCCTGCACACATGAAAGGAAATTGATCCAGAGGAAGGAAAATTTAGGCAGATGTCCCCATTGGAAGAATTCCCTTCACCTCCTCCACCAGTGAAAAGTGTAACATTGTGGACTTTCCATCACTTTATGACGCAGACAGCAATAGAGGTTCTACCTTTTCCCCACTCCTGCCACAACTTGGCTAGAGGTAAACTTTATCTTTAGCTTATGTATCTTTTCACCATGTGCCAGTGTGACATGGACGAGTTTGTGGCAGGGGTACTTTACGTCAAATTTGCTTTAGTTTCATTTTTCTTTTTTTAACGTTGATATTTATTTAGTTAACACTTTAAGGAGTCAATGTATTCACTGCCCCTCCCCCCCCTAGATTCACACAACTTTCACCCAAGTTTCCACATTTTCACAAAAAAATTCCATTGTGTGACTTTTGGGTGAAATTTCTATTATTCTTGTGTGAAAAAAATGATAAATAGACCCCTATTTTTTTTTTTTTTCACAAATAAGTTGCTTGACTTCCTTTTCCCTCCTGCCTGAACTTTTGCCACCCAAAACCAGAAGGCCTTCTTCTAGACAGATCTTGGACCGGGAAGAGATCAACAAAACACTTTTTCCTTTGCTATATTCTAAGCCGCTGTTTTATCTCGAACAGTCACTGACTATAAGCCTATTACGTTCCCCTTCCTAAGCTCGTTCTAAACCCTGCAATGTGATTTATAATAAAAAGAGACGTGGCAAACATCTCACTGTGAAGCTCCACAAAGCAGCCCCACCCATCGCTATCGCCTGAATGCCCGGCGTATTGGGCCGCTGATTCCTCTTCGTCTCTCTCTGCGAAGTCTGAAACCGAGCTTCCCTGTCTGTGCAAGTACATGTCATTGTTAATCTCAATTTATCCCACCAGTGTGCAGGATCTGAGCCTGGACAGAGTCTGTTTCCAATACTAATAGCAGCTCCACCTACTGCATTACACACATGGTTGTATTTCGCGTCCTCCTCTACAGGCTCACCCAGCATGCCATAGCAATCCCGGCCAAGAAGTGGCATCTAATTTCTCCAGCTTACTAAAACATCCGTGCCTGTCACAGCTTCTCCTCTGCAGAAGAGCGAAGGGCAGGCAGGCTTAGCACAAGGCTGATGGCAAACAGTGAGACAGACAAGATGGCCGCACAGACGCCAAGCTGGATTTGCTACAGCAATTCTGTGTGTATCCATGTGTTCTGTTGTTTTACCCTTGTCTCTGAAATAGGAAAACAGCTCTGAGGTAGTAAAAAAATAGAAAGCGAGACAGACACAGATGGATAAAGAGATGGATTTAAAGAGATAGAGATATGCATAGATTGAGAAAGAGAGCGACAGATTGAACGATAGAAGGATATAGATAGATAGATAAATAGATAGATAGATAGATAGATAGATAGATAGATATTTAAAAGGATAGAGCCATATTTAAAGGATAGAGTTTTACGTATATATTCGTATCCCTTGAAATTTTCCACATTTTGTCATGTTACCACGAAAAACATAAACGTTTTTTACTGAGATTTTATGTGATAGACCAACACAAAATCGGACATAATTGTGAAGTGGAAGGAAAATGATAAATGGTTTTCAAAATATTTTTTTGCAAATAAATATCTGAAAAGTGTGGTGTGCATTTGTATTCAGCCCTCTTTACTCTGAAACCCGTAACAAGAATCTAGTGGAACCAATTGCCAATTGTCCATAAAGACATGGATGAGTGAGTTTGGGGTGGAGGAACTTGACTGGCCTGCACAGAGTCCTGACCTCAAACCCAATAGAACACCTTTGGGATGAATTAGAGCAGAGAATGCAAACCAGGCCTTCTCATCCAACATCAGTGCCTGACCTCACAAATGCGTTTCTGGAAGAATGGTCAAACATTGCCATAGACATTCCTAAACCTTGTGGACAGCCTTCCCAGAAGAGTTGAAGCTGTTATAGCTGCAAAGGGTGGGCCAACTCAATATTGAACGCTACGGACTAAGACTAGGGGTGCCATTAAAGTTCATGTGCGCGTAAAGGCAGGTGTTTCAATACTTTTGGTAGTATAGTGTAGATTTATCCGTAATAGATAAATAGATACATACAGTACATATGTAGATAGATGGATAGATAGGTTAACTTAGACCCCATTAACTTTTATAAATTCAAAACATTCTGAAAACACGTTATTTTTATGAAGTTCTTCTGGTGTGTGTCCAGCTTAAAGTGGATGTAAACCCGAAAAAAAAAAAATTATTGACACTTCTACATTGTACAGGAGAGGATATAATGTCATCTGTGCCCAGTTTTGCCACAAAGAGTTAATCCAACTCTGAGTAATCCTGTTATCTTTTTTCAATAGGAAAAAAAAATGACTGAGAGAGAAATAGGACTCTTCATCCTGTGCTATGTGAGTGACAGGTCATATTTTTTATCTCCTGCATGGAGCATTCAGAGACTCACACTCCCCCCTCCCATCTCCTTCCAGCTCTCAGTATAGAGGTGGGTGGGAAGTCTTGTGACATCATGACTCCACCCACCGAGCTCCAGCAAACACAGACACCCCCTGATTTCTGAGTTTTACAGAGCTGCTAGTGCTTAAAGGAAGGACATTTGCAAGGTGCAGATACATGCAGGAGGCTTGTGTACATTAATACAGTGCCATTAGTTTATACTGGGTGGGTGGTGGGTTTACATTCACTTTAGGCTTCTCGCTGAATGAAATAGAGAGAAACCATTTCAGCAAAGTTTTGTCAACAGTATACCTGAAAATGTTGGTGCTAAATGTGGAAAGTGGGGGCCCCCAGGGATCTGTCCAATCCTATTCAATTTATTCATAAATGATCTGGAGGTTAATAGCTCAGTCTCAATATTTGCAGATGATACCAAGCTAAAAGGGCAATCATTTCTCCACAGGATGTTGAAACCTTACAAGAAGATCTGAACAAATTAAAGGGGTGGGCAGATAAGTGGCAAATGAGGTTTAATGTAGAAAAATGTAAAATAATGCAATTGGGTACCAAGAATATGAACACAAATTACTCACTAGGGGGAGAGCCTCTGGGGGAATCTAGGATGGAAAAGGACCTAGGGGTCCTAGTAGAGAACAGGATCAGCAATGCCAAGCTGCTGCAAGCAAAGCCAACAAAATATTGGCATGCATCAAAAAGGGGATAAACTCCAGGGATAAATCAATAATTCTCCCCCTCTACAAGTCTCTGGTGAGGCCGCACCTGGAGTATGCCGTCCAGTTCTGGGCACCAGACCTCAGGAGGGATGTCCTGGAACTGGAAAGGGTTCAGAGAAGGGCAACAAAGCTAATTAAGGGACAGGAGGACCTTAGTTATGAGGAAAGATTACAAGCACTGAACTTATTCTCTCTGGAGAAGAGATGCTTGAGAGGGGATATGATTTCAATGTACAAATACTGTACTGGTGACCCCACAATAGGGACAAAACTATTCCACGCAAGAGAGCACACAAAGACACGTGGTCATTCATTAAAAATAGAGGAAAGGCGGTTTAACCTTAAAATGCGTAGAGGTTTCTTTACGGTAAGAGCAGTGAGGGTGTTGAATTCTCTTCCACAAACAGTGGTTTCAGCTGGGAGCATCGATCATTTCAAAAACTATTAGAATGGCACCTAAGGGACCACAACATTGAGGGATATACAATGTAATACTGACATAAAAGCCCACACATAGGTTGGACTTGATGGACTTGTGTCTTTCTTTAACCTCACTAACTATGTAAATCAATTTTGCCAAAACTCATCCTTACTAGAGAGGGAAGAACCAAAGTGTCAAAGCTTCATAGGCCAAGGTCTAACAACTTTAGATATTTCAAAAAATGTTTGGAATTTCCAAAGGATTACAATGGATAACAATTTCAATTAGCAAAAGTATTTGAACGAAGATTCCATGGCTTGGGGAAGACATGGGGGTTTAGTTACTAAAGGCAAACAGGCTGTTCACTTTACAAGGGAATTTTCTCCAGAGCTATATGAAAGCAGTGAAGCTTTACTTTTGCAAAGAATACCCAAGGAAAATAAAAAAAACAGCATTTTTGCTTGCACAAGATTGAATGATGGACAACAGCAGAGCTTCGCCTCTTTCACTTAGCTTTTGGGCAAATTCTTATGCAAAGTGCAATTTCCCTTGGTCTATGAGTAAATCAGTCCCATGGGCCTTTAATATTTGTTGACTTCGGCTGGCAGTCGTTGTCTCTGCACTTGAGGTTGATAACTTTCATGTTATGTTTCTGTGTTGTAAGTGTGTGTTTGTCTCTCATTCCTACCCGACACCCTTCAATCCCTCCTTCCCCTCCGCCCTCCCCCTCCCGCCTTCACCCCACAGACGGATTTTCCAGCGAGGGCGAGCTCCTGGAGATCACCGAGATCAACCGGCAACAGGCAGGGGAATACGAGTGCATCACCTCGAATGGAGTCTCCATCCCTGACAGCAAGAAGGTGCTCATAACAGTCAACTGTGAGTGCTGGTCCAAGGTGACCCCTTTATAAATATGTTTATGGATATTTACAGGATTGAGAAAATAGAACAAGGATGTTGGAGAATGGGAACCATGACCACCTTTGGCAAATCAAATGAAACAGCTGAAATCCAAGTTAATTCAATTAACACGTCTGGCAGCAAAGTGGTGGGCTTTAACCTCTTGGCGCCGACTTATACGCAAATATGTGACCTCTCGGTGGGTGGACCTTGGCAGTGAGAGGTCGCATATTTGCGTATTAGATTGCAAACACAGCTGTGCTGAGAGCGAGTGCCCTGCATGCTCCCGGCCATGGCCGTCTTAATAGCGCCATGGGTTCCTGGGCAAAGTTATGCACTGGGCCCCTACCAGCTGGTACCAATTTACACACCTACTCTCAAGAATTAAAGTATAAATAGTTGATAGAATTAAACATATATTTATTAGTACAGTTCAATAAAATTAAAGGGCACAATACTGAGATCAGGAGGGCACAGTACAGGTTCTAGGACACTGCTCGGGACGCGGCCATCCTGCGACAGCTTAGTAAATAGTGTGACTGGCCCGGCAAATCCTGGACAGTTGTCAAGACTATCATGGGTCCCCCATGCACCTGGGGGCCCTGAACAGTGCCCAGGGGTGTCCATGCATTAAGACAACTCTGCTCCCGGCACAGTTACCGGTGGCTAATGGAAAGCAGCGATCAGGAGCTTTCCGATCATGTGACCGCCGTAACAGCCAATCACGGCGGTCACGTGATCATAAACCCTGCCCCGCCTCCCGGCATCTGAAACCCCTTAAAGCGCTGGGAGGTGGCAGTGTTAAGGGGTTAAAGTCCACATGTCACACATGTGCGTCACTGGCATTTCTACTACCATAGGTGTGCGCAGCCTATTGCATTAGGGTGTGCATCCCAAATTTATAAAAACATAGACGGTGTCAGTAGTGCAGTGGACTTGTCAGCAGGGCAGAGATTGGTGTCAGTAGGGCAATGGATGGTGTCAGTCGTTTTTTTATTTTTATTATTTTACTTATTTATTTATTTTTTTTTAATTTTAGGAGCCCCATTGGGGGGCTTTGGTGAAATATCAACAGGGAAACCTGTGCTGCACAGGATGATTAGGGTGTGCCCAGGCACACCTGGCCCACCCCCTGCGCATGCCTATGTCTACTAAAGTGCTAGCTGCTAGCTTTAGGGTCCTGTGTTAAGCGATTGTCCTACTGCTTAGTGCTGTCACCGCCCTGCCTTGCCACCTCGTGTGCAATGGCAGGCATCAGGCAGTGGCTCCTGTGTCTTCTCCTCCTCCTTGCGTCAACTCCCTTCCTCCTAGGCATCCAATAGGATCACCTGTCCTTTCAGCCAATCGAGTGACGGTTCTCAGACCCGCCTCCTGATTGTCCGAGAGGAGGATCAGTGTTACAATAGTGAATATTCATTCGCTATTGCAACACACCTGGGTGGGCTCCGAATGCAATGCTCTGTGCCCTGAGCGAACCCTATTTTGAAGCCTATTAGAGCATCTGGCTCTAATCAGTGCTGCAAAAAAAAAAACACGCCCCCGCAATAAGAATTCATGCATCCAGCATTCTGCAAGGGGCCGGACGCATTGATTGGGGGGGGGTGGTGGCATGGATGGGGGGGCGGTACCCGTGGTCCCTGAATTGATGGGCCGCCCCTGAGAGGCAGTGCTGTCAATTCAAAAAGGCACTAGGCGTGGCCAGGTGCTGATTGATAGGCTACTGGCTTGTGACAATGCTGATAGCCACACCCACTGCAACATCTTCTCCTCCCACTTAGTACAAGCAGGCACAGCCTACTTGGGACCAACAACTCCGCTTTGAACTCAGGAGCAGTGCAGCATCATTGCCACCCCCCCCCCCCCCACAAATGAAGCTGCATTAGGGAGACTTTTCTGGCAGGATCAGGAGTATTTGTGAGACTTTGCAGGGGGACTAAGAAAAAACTGTAAGTGACGATTCAATTAACTGCTGCAGCATATATTTTTTTTAGTGGGAGGCTATAGTACTACTTTAATTTTGTGAGTGGGGGGCATAAAATGGAGTGGGTGGCCATAGTTCTATTTTAATTTTGTTAGCGAGGGACATAAAACTGATTTTTAGTAACACTCGCTTCCTCTTCCAACTTGATTTCCCAGATCCTCCATTCATCACCGATGTGAAGAATGCCCAGTCACAGGTTGGCAAACCAGCGATCCTGCGCTGTCAGGCCATGGCGGAGCCCCCTGCAGAGTTTGAGTGGCTGAAGGACGACAAGCGGTGAGTACTCAGCTCCGCACATAGAGGAAAACTCCACTGATCTCATCCAGTAGGGGAACAAACATTGTGTGAGCTTCGGTTACCTGTCAGCCAATCAGAATTCATGTTTGACACATTTTGAGAAATTTGGTTGGTAAAAGTGATCTGTTGATACAGCCGATGTATGGGATAAAAACACGAGGATCTGACATACTGCTGAAAATACTATTTGCCTGGCTTCAGTAAGTTACTGAGCTGGGACAAGCATGCAGATTTGAAGGTCAAAACTGCCTGATTGCTTGTTCTGGGTTAGGGCTGTGATAGCCAGGAAAGAAGCATTTTCAGCAATGGCAGACTTCATATTCTGTTAGGGTTTCTCTTAGGGCTTGCTTCCACATGAGGTTGGAGGGTTTGGTTTTACCGCCCCTTAGCCGATACCCTCTTTAGCTGCAGAGGCAGGGGTGTACACATAGCACGGCTGCAGCAGGAAATATACCCCCTGTCACTCTCAGCAGCCAATATCACCCACCGAATGCAACTTATTCAAGTGTATGGCTATGGCACTCTAATGTGGGCTTCAAAGGGAAAAAAGCAGGTGGTGAGGTGACAATGAACATTAACTGAAAAGGGAGACCCCATGGCAGGGGTCAGCAAAGACTCAAAGTCTGCATGAAAATAATAACACATCAATCCACTCAGGAAATGAAAATTAAACCTGGGGCTACAATGGTGATAAAAAGCAAAACATGGAAGAAAACGGGCAGTACAGGGGACTGTCCAGAAAGATCACCATATAGGTAGCCACTGGGACCGTATGTGACACAAAGACAGCACCAAGTCATAAATATCAAAAAATGTAAATTTTATTGGAATAAAAAAGCTGCAACCTAGGGTGACATAGGATGAAGCAAATGAACATGGACTGATCAACAACCATCACCGTTGACAACGTTGTCAAGAAAAGTGACAAAACATATAACATACAAACAGACCTCGCAGTCAATGGGGTACGGACCCTCCAGAATGGAGTTGTCACCTACCGACCATGACAGGGAGGACACAGC
>BLSH010074502.1:622645-636700 GCA_018402905.1 Glandirana rugosa | reverse complement strand
AGAACTAATATAGGTATAATAGCAATAAACAGTGTACAAGAAGTATAAGAGCTAAATAGTGTAGTATAAGGAATACGCAGGCAATCATTCCTGATACGAATGGGAAAGAGATCATATATTATGATGTCAAAACATAAAAATGTTAAAAATGTACCGGCAGCCAGATCAACAACCCAGAATGGGACATGCGTTGTACAATGTGTGTCATTTTTAAATATTAATTCCAAAGAGAGGAAACGATCATAAGATTATAATAAACAAATCAGAGGTTTTAAAAATATATTAAAATTAGAGAAAGGGTAAGCATAGTCCTTACTAACGGACGCATAAGGAATATGATGTGATAAATCGAGAATATGAAGAACATGTGACAAATAACGATAATATGGATATAATCAAGATAGTAAGAGAATAGAAAATGGTATAAAAGCGAAAGGACACTAAAGATACCATTCGGAAACTTGACAGTTTCAACTCCAAGAAGGTGACATTATAGCCACCGCTGATGTGTCTTCATTATATACATGCATTTCCCATGACCACGGGTTGGTGGCGGTTAGATATTACCTCGCACAAGATGTAAACTTACCAGATCCACATAAAGAGTTTATTTTAAACTTGGTTGTGTTCGCTACCACACACAACTATTTTTGGTACGACAACCAGTTCTTCTCACAATGTAAAGGCGTGGCCATGGGGGCCAAATTTGCCCCCAGCCTGGCCAATTTATTTATGGCCAAGTGGGAGGAGGATGTCGTCTTTGCTTACAACCGACCAGAACTGATTTTCTGGGTTCGGTACATCGATGACATCCTCCTCCTATGGCGTGGCGATCAACAGTCACTTGACGCCTTCTTCGCCACTTTGAACAATAACGATAGAAACATTGTTCTGGCTTTGGAAAGTAGTAACACGAACATCCATTTCCTCGACCTCAATATTGATATCAGCACTGGGAAATTCATCACAATGACCTATTTCAAACCTACCGATAAGAACGGCTATATCTCTACAGATAGCTGTCATCACCAGTCCTGGTTAAAATCTATACCCAAGAGCCAGTTTATATGCTTGAGAAGAAATTGCTCTGATGTTAATACATTTACTGAACAGGCCCAGGTTATTAAAAAGAGATTTTTAGAGAAGGGGTATCCCAGTGAAGAATTAAACAAGGAGATCCAAGCTGTCTCCCTAATCGACCGGGACACGCTTCTAACAGATAAACCAAAAATCCAGAAATACAACGCTAAATGGTCGTTCTTTACAGGCTATTCAATACAATATAAGCTGGTGAAGAGAATTATTAACAAACATTGGGGGGTTCTACGTAATGACCGACTCATAGACCCCTTATTGCCTGATAAACCACAGGTCGTATATAGAGGGGTCCCCTCCTTGAGGCACAAGTTGGCCCCAAATGTGGTGGACCCCCCCCCAGGCAACTCACCTTTTTTCAGGATATGAAAGGCTTTTACAAGTGTCAAAAGTGTAGAGTCTATAAACTCAATAGGCATAAAAATAAGAGGATCTCTAGCTTTTCCTCAACAGTTACAGGACGCAGTTACAATGTAAAATGTTTTAGCACATGTGAAACGATAAATGTTGTTTATCTTTTAACTTGCCCTTGCAACAAACAGTATGTGGGTAGGACCACCAGGGCTTTTAATGTACGTGTAAATGAGCATATAATTAATATCATTAAGGGAAAAACCAATCATAGTGTCCCCAAGCATTACCTCAAATACCATGACCGCAATCCGGAGGGTACCCTCTATCAGGTGATCGACAAGTATGTTCCCCCTTGGAGAGGTGGGTGGAGTAAGAGAGGGGTTTCCCAACTTGAAACATCTTGGATCTATCAGCTCAAAAGTTTCCACCCACATGGGATGAATGTGGAGTGGGACATTAATTCTTTTATCAACAAAGCCTAAAATATTGCTTTCTTATAATATTATAAGGTTTCTGCGTCCCCTTTTATGCTATTTATAATATATCTTATTTATACGTTTTATCATGAACGCCTTTTTTGGAATATGTTTACATTTCGCTTTTATACCATTTTCTATTCTCTTACCATCTTGATTATATCCATATTATCGTTATTTGTCACGTTCTTCATATTCTCGATTTATCACATCATATTCCTTATGCGTCCGTTAGTAAGGACTATGCTTACCCTTTCTCTAATTTTAATATATTTTTAAAACCTCTGATTTGTTTATTATAATCTTATGATCGTTTCCTCTCTTTGAAATTAATATTTAAAAATGACACACATTGTACAACGCATGTCCCATTCTGGGTTGTTGATCTGGCTGCCGGTACATTTTTAAAATTTTTATGTTTTGACATCATAATATATGGTCTTTCCCCTCTTATTCCCCCTTTTTTTACTTTCCATGCACATTTTATCATTTAAAATACAATTCCTTTATATAATTTTATTAACCGGTAATATTCTCATTTTATTAATACGCTCCTTGTTATTATGTATTCATAGTACTATGGCACTTCTTTTCGCACTCTTGGCACTTTTTGTTCAACTATAGAATCACTAATATTCTTTTTTCTCGTTCTTAATTATCGGCTGTCACGACCGAAAGTGTTCACACACTCACGATTCTATACGATCCTTGAAGCTAGATACACTCTCTGCTTACAGCTCGGAACAGAGAGGGCAGTGATGCGGTGGATATATCGCGTCATTTCCATTGGAGGACGCACTTTTCCTTTGGACATCACTTTACATCACTTCCGGGTTCATCCTGTGTGTTTAGCCCGGATATAATGTTTCACACTGGACATAAGCACTTCCTTCTTACAGATTATCCTCCCTGTTTTCCACACATCGGCCCCCTGTTATCTCTATTTTAAGAGACTTTGCTGCATAACATTTTCTCCAAATTGAGGCGTGGAACGCACGCCGGCGGCGCCATTTTGACGCCAAAAATGCGACTTCCGTTCCTACGGCCCCCTACAGGGGGCCAATTGTTATTATTATTATTTATTATAAATGGCACGTCTGGCAGGAGGGGGAATACCCCAGATGATGGCCTGTAGAGCCGAAACGCGTCGGTTTCCTCCATCTCCTGCCATTTCTATGAGCTCTTGTTTTATTTATGGAATGTGAGTATTTTTAATCCTTAAATCGTATTAAACCTTTTTGAAACGGTATCACACGATTGTGGATGTTTTTCTCTTGCCCTTATACGAACATTGCACACTGAATATCCCCTGGATGTGAGACGGGAGGAGCTGGAGCCATACCCCTCCCCATCTGCGCCCACCCAGGCCTGAGGATATCCCCCCAGGAGGAGCAGATTACCAGGACCAAGGACCGTTCCCCAGCGACACCTGATGTCCCCCAGGATAGGTTCTCTCGTTTCCCGTTGATCGGATGAGCAACCGCCCGGTTGGGATTAAACACCCGCGCAGGGGCGTAACGATAGGGGTTGCAGGGGTTGCGATTGCAACCGGGCCCCATGCTCCAGGGGGCCCATGTGCTTCCCTTGTACACCTGGATAGGAGTGATGGCTAGGGTGGCATTTAGAAGTTTTATTTATTCCATTTTCCTCCTAATGCAGGAGATTGGTTCCTCTATATGCTGCCCCTGTCGCCCCTCCTATCCAGTTTACTTGTCTTCTGCTGTTCCCAGGGTCCCACTGCGGGACCGTAATAAAGGGACACGTGATAGGAGTAAAGGGCCCCAGGATCAGCAAGAAGAGGGAAGGGCCCTGGCCAGAGGTCAGGGGGGGCCCTTCCTAATTTCTTGCACCCGGGCCCTGAAGGTTCTAGTTACGCCTCTGCACCCGCGCATATACTACCACCATCTGGTAAGCCTGCATCCATTTTCTCTACACCGCTGATGTTTCAAAGATAGCTGTCATAGGATTAAACGGATTTAATTATCATCATAAATTGAAGGACTATCATCTGAATCAATTTCATTTTCATATCATAGGCGCTGCATATGTGTTTTTAGTTAATCCCTGATTCCCTGTCGTAGCCTTTTAGGCCCCTTTCACTTCACACTGGGGCCTGGGGGGGAGTGGTACAGTAGTGGACTAATAGTGGTACATGCCGGAAAAGCGCCGCAGTTTATTGCAGTCCCATCAAAAATCGCAGATGGCTGCCATTTCTATTAAAAACAAATAGTACAAACGCCATAAATAAATTTTAAACGTTTTGAAACCAATCAATGTACGCTTAATGAGATATTTATTTCGGGGAATGTATATCGGCCAAAACCGATGAATACATTTATTGTTATATTTTATTTGGATATATATTATAGCAAAAAGAAAAAAATTTTGATTTTTTTTTTTTAAATTGACGGTCTTTTTTGTTTTATAGCGGTGATCAGAAGTGACGCAGAGATGATCAAATACCACCAAAAGAAAGCTCTATTTGGGGGGGATGTCAATTTTGCTGCGCTACAACGTGGCACGTCCGCGCAATCGTCAGTGAAAAATTGCACATTCTTCATTGCTGAGTGTGTGATATGAGTAGTAACTCATTTGATGCTGATTTTCTTAAGGGCTCTTTCACATGGGCGGATGGTTCGGGTCCGCCTGTCAGTTTTTCAGGCAGATCCGAACGGACGCTCCATTGTTCTCTATGGAGCGAAGGATGTCAGCGATGACATGTCCGCTGACACCCAATCAGCTCCGATCCGCCAAAAACAGACGGATGGAAACCCTATTTTCCATCCGCCTGGCGGCCCGGATGAACACGGAAGACGGTCCGTGTCCATCCGATCCTCCATAGAGGAGAATGGAGCTGTGACAGGTCCTGTCATCTGCCCGCTCAGTGGGGATAAACGGATGGAACCCCGCTGAGCAGTGGAGCCCGTCAAAACACGTCAAATGTGTGAAAGGGACCTAAAGCTAAACACTGTTTTCTTCACTGAGTTTATTCAGTGTGAGTCGTGCCCCGCCCGCTGTTGGCTGCAGTACTGACTGATTGTGTTGTTACAGGGCACCAGACCAGTCCAGCAGCACCACACACCAGAAGAAGTTGACTTGACCCCAGAAGAGAGGAGACAAACAACCAACAAGGGCAACCACCTCCCCCAGGACTGGAGGAGATGGAGGTCGTGCAAGGAGGAGGAGAGGACCTTGCAGCTACAGATCGGGCCTACAGCAAGCAACAAGCTGAGGTGAGAAACCCTGACACACCCAGGTGCCCCCCTGATCATCCCATTGATTCACACCCCCACCCCCCTCCCGATCATCCCATTGATTCACACCCCCACCCCCCTCCCATGCACCTCATTTTCTTTGCCCCAGTGCCCATGGCCTGTAAATCCTGCTGTAGGCCATGGCCGCAGAATTGTGGGTCCTGCTGGCCATGGCCTACAGGGTCTGCAGTAATGACTGACTATACACACTGTTGTTACAGGGCACTACACATCAGAAGTTGCCTTGACCGCAGAACAGAGGAGACAAGAGCAGCCAACAAGATAACACACACGACCACCGCCAGGTAAGTGTAAGATCCCTGCTCTCTGTAATCTGGCGGCGCTTGCTACCCCCTTCCACCGTGCACCAGTGAGGCTGCATTGATGGCCACTGATCAGGCTACATTCATGGCCACTGATCAGGCTATATTGATGGCCACTGATCAGGCTACATTGATGGCCACTGATCAGGCTACATTGATGGCCACTGATCAGGCTACATTGATGGCCACTGTGATCAGGCTACATTGATGGACACTGTGATCAGGCTACATTGATGGGCACTGTGATCAGGCTACATTGATGGGCACTGTGATCAGGCTACATTGATGGCCACTCTGATCAGGCTACATTGATGGCCACTCTGATCAGGCTACATTGATGGCCACTCTGATCAGGCTACATTGATGGCCACTCTGATCAGGCTGCATTGATGGCCACTCTGATCAGGCTGCATTGATAGGCACTTAAGTGTTTGATGCCCATTGTCAGGAATAGTTTGTTTATGTGTTTACCCATTTTCAGTAATATTCCATGTTTATGCTTTTTGATGACCATTGTCAGGAATATCTTATGTTTATGCGTTTGATGGGCATTTTCAGGAATATTTCATGTTTATGCGTTTGGTCATTCTCAGGAATATTTCATGTTTATGTGTTTGATCATCAAACGCATAAACATGAAATGTTCCTGAGAATGGACATCAAAGTTTGGAATAGTTTGAAAAGTCAGGAGTATTTCATGTGTATGCGTTTGATGGGCATTCTCAGGAATATTTTATGTTTATGCGTTTGCCCATTTTCAGGAATTTTCCATGTTTATGCGTTTGACGATCAAACGCATAAACACGAAATATTCATGACAATGGGCATCAAAGTTTGATGCACAATTTTCTCTAATATTTCATGTTGATGTGTTTGCCCATTCTCAGGAATATTTCATGTTTATGCGTTTTGATGGCCATTGGCAGGAATATTTCATGTTTTATGCATTTGCCGATTTTACAGGAATATTTCATGCTTATGCATTTGATGACCATTGGCAGGAATATTTAATGTTTATGCGTTTTGATGCCTATTGTCAGGAATATGTCATGTTTATGCGTTTGCCCATTCTCAGGAATATTCCATGTTTTTGTTTTGCCCGTTTTCAGGAATTTTTCATGTTTGTGCTTGATCATCAAACGCATAAACATGAAATATTCCTGAGAATGGGCAAACGCATAAACATGGAATATTTCTGACAATGGACATCAAAGTTTGATGGCCATTGTCAGGAATATTTCATGTTTATGCATTTGATAGCCATTTGCGAGAATATTTCATGTTTATGCGTTTTGATGCCTATTGTCAGGAATATTTCATATTTATGCGTCTGCCCATTGTCAGGAATATTCCATGTTTATGCGTTTGCCCATTTTCAGGAATTTTTCATGTCTATGCGTTTGATCATCAAACGCATAAACATGGAATATTCCTGACAATGGACATCAAAGTTTGAGGACCATTGGCAGGAAGATTTCCTGTTTATGCATTTGATGGGCATTGGCGGTAATATTTCATGTTTATGCGTTTTATTCCCTTTGCGGGTAAGGGAACCCGGCAGTGCAACATTACGGCTTCACGCCGGGAGCCCTACTGCACATGCGTGTGCAGCCAGAGGCTACGCTGCGCACTGCTATTGGCCTGGCAGCCAGTAGCCAAGCGAGAAGGGAGGACCGAGGAGGAGGGAGCCTAGCTCCTCCTCCCTCCCTCCCGAAAGGTCACAAATGTAGCACACTGACACCTGAGGGGGGGGGGGGGAGGAATCCAATCAGTGAAATGTTTTAAATGTGTTTGGGATTGGTACTACGCTCGCATTTATATATAATTGTATGCATTTGATAGCCGTTGTCAGGATATATAATGTGTGTGCATTTATTTCTCATTTGCATGATATACATATTTGTTTTATGGCTATACTGAGATTTATTAAGGTGAGTGATAATGCTGTTTCTTAAGTGTTCCATAAGAACAACATGCATTTTTATTTTGCAGATTACATTTCCTATCCAACTCCAAAATGGACATTCATTCATTTTATTCAGTGGTAAACGTTAAGGTCCCGAAGTCTGATATTTCAAAAGAGCAGCAACAAGAAAAAAGTCAGCCTGGCCCGTCTTCCTCCATTGGGGAGTGTGAAGAGCTTGACAAGGATGAAGTTGAACATGACACTGCTGAATTAATATCAGATGATGATGATGATGATGATGAACCTTCATTGCAGGTTGAAGATGCAAGCACCTTCTCACAAAGCAATATCCAACACAGTGCTTCTGAAGAGCAATTCAGTGAAGCTGAACAGTGACAGAGTGCACAAACATCTGCTATAGTGGAAAAAAACAAAGGTACAAGGACCAAATTATATCAGTCAGTGTGCTAGTGAAGGGTCAAGACAGTACTTGACAAATACCCACAGAAACGAATGGGAGCACGCTTGAGGTCATTCTGCCCACAGTGGTTTCAATCGTTTGAATGGTTGGAATATTCTGTGTCCCAGGATGCAGCATATTGTTTCCCGTGTCGATTTTTTTCAACATCAAAATATCTCCATGAGCATGTAAAAAAAAAAGTACCGTTTGTCAACACAGGGTACAAAAACTCAAAAAATGCACTCGAAACTGGTAAAGGAATACTACAGCATGAGAAGTCTGCTTCACACAAGGATTCTTATGTCAGATGGGAGGATTTAAAAAAAAAGTGTAAGCCAGGATACATCGATCATGAAAGATCTTTGTAAAGCTCACACACGAGAGATCAATGAAAATAGAAATTACATAAAAACAATTGCCCAGGTTTTGTTGCTAACAGCCTAAAATTGCCCAGCGAGAGCATCGGCACAGCCCAGATCGTGTCAACCATGGAAATTTACGTGAAATTCTCTATTTAATTGCAGAGAAAGACAGCATTGTAAGAAAAAAAATGACACGACCTAGGAATGCAAGATATCTACATCCATCTATCCAAAATGAACTACTGTCAATTATGGCTGCTCTTGTTAGAGAAGGCATTGCACAGAGCATTAAGGGAAGTCCCTTTTCCATCATTGCAGATGAAACTAAGGATACGAAAACTTTTGCGCAAATGGATTGAGCAAGCTGCACACACTGCATATGACCAAAATGCCAAAACTGATAAAAAAAAAAACAGGAAGTGTTGCTCTAGAATAAAAAATGGTCTGACTAGTATTATATCATGCACAATAGTCAATCAAGCATAGATCAAGGAAACTTCATTCACAGTCCATGGTATATTCAAAATCGGTAGTTAGGATTATGAGCCAAAGAATCACAAGGGGTTCAAATATATAAATGCAGCAAGTCTTCAATAATCAATATAGTCAACTTCAGGTAGGTCATCAATCATAAATTGTAGTAAAGAAGGCAAAAAAGTTCCTTGAGGAATACAATATACTGAAGGAGTACTTCAAACTGCAACCAATGTTGGTGGGTAAAGAAATAGATATCGTGGCTTCTTACCAGAGATGTTGGACTCACACGGTCATACGGCTGGCGAGTCGACTGCGCTTGTGTGGTATTCCCTCCACAGGGGTCTGGAGTGTTCTCCGCTGGGATTCCTGGATGGGGGTTGGTACCTTCCTGTCGGCCAGGTGATGGATTCGACCAGCTCAACCTTCTCCTGACCAGGACCAGGATGCTTGTATGGGCATGTGGAGAGAAAATGCTCCACTTGGTGCAGATAAAATTACCACTGGTTTATTGTGGATAAAAAGCCGACAATAATAACAAAACAAACAGTCCTTGCAATAAAGGTTAAAAACACTGCGATTGGCGTACGGTCCTCTACCCAACGCGTTTCGTCTCAGTAGACATTGTCTGGGGCATGGGGACCATGCACCCCCACCGCAGTATATATAGACATTTACAGATAGTCACAATTACCATTCAAATTCGTAAACCGGAAGTAACCCGGCGGCACTTCCGGTCTCATGGAGTCGGCATGCCATTCAAGCCTCTCTCTGGTTCAACATCAGCGTGTAGCAGGTCATAGATTAAAATGTCCATCTACACCTATTGGCTTTCCTAGAATTGGAGGGATGTCGCAAACGTTAGTAGTGGGTGGGGCAGAGAGACTTTAGGGCGTGCATTTGCCAAATCCAAGGGGCTAATCAGTCCAGGGGTGGAGTCGCGCGAGCTGCGTCACCACCAGAACACCTCGCATTATGAAAGGTCATTTCCGGGCGATGAGGGAAGCTAAAGACAGGAGGGTGTTATACCGCTCACTTTGATCTCTAAACATAAGGGGCGGGATGACATAGGGGAACCTCCACCGTGGCTACGAACCACAAAATGCGCCCACAGGGGAGGTCCGCCTGTGATGGTATCACGCGTGAGACCCACGTGAAGTAATGATAACAGGCCCGAAGCGACACTGACTCCATCTTGGCAGGGAAGCTACGTAAATAGTTAAGTTTTTTTTCTCTCTCTCCTTCTAACATGGCCGTTTGAACAAGCTTTTCCTTTACACCCCCCTGGCAGATCAACTACAAAGGAGGCTCTGATTACGGTTTATGGCTGGCCAGGAAGGCCCTGTCCGCTTATCTTGAACAAAAACATACAACAAACCAATGTGGGGCAGGCCATATATCGTAAATCACCCCCCAGGAATTCTGACCCTTTCAATAACGTTGGAACAACATGAAAAGTTAGAAAAACGTACATACAGTCATAACTTCTGCTATACGTATGTCATAGTGATAAACATTACATATTTGAATGTAGAATTTCGGCCCGGATAATCCAAGTATAAATATTCACCCCTTGTTACCCAAGGAGGGATAGAATTAGTCCATTCCCTCCCCAGGGTCCTATAAGGTTTTAGAATTCTCATGTTTGGAGTCATGTGAAAGCTTTATGCAAGCTGAAATTACATTTCTTGCTGTAAGATAGGCCAGACGGTCCAATCACAACTTATGATCCATGCATGATTATGAAGCATGTATCTCCACGGTCCACCCTGGACATTGTCTAAGGAAACGCCCTCTTTTATCAAATGGCCAGAGAGGTATGGCCCCACCCCTGGCGATTCAGAGAAAAGGAACTGTCTAGATCAAATTGGGAGTTCTCACTTTCCATCAATATAACATCAGAATACCAGGAAATCATCTTAGAAACACTGATTAGGCACGGACATGTGAAATGCAGGTATTTTTTCATTCTGCTCTCTTTCGCTGTAATTTTGTCTCACTTTGTAGTTTTATTTTTCTGTAAATATTTTACTGCACCTAAAACTTGACCTTTTCATTATTAAACTTTATTTTGAAAAGTGTTAATTTTGTCCCTAAAGCTCTTAATGCTACTATTATGAATCTGTTCCTTCGAAGAGCGCTACTGTTTTTAGAATAACGCATCTGAATATATCTGTCTGTGGTGACAGTGTGTGTACAAGCGGTTATTCTGAAACACTGGTATTGCTAACATATGGGTCTTCTGGCCGGCATCCAGAAGTGGTGGCAGTGAAAGGGTTAATTGTTTAAATTAGCCCGGTAACAATCGCTCTCAGGCGGCTGGCATTTAGATGGTGGTCCCGCAAACTGGGAAATCTTTGTGCTGAAAGCAGCTTAGAGTGGCATTGTTACGTTTGTGACAAGTGTGGTATTAGATCAAGGGGGTCCTCGGTCGCCGGTCGGTGAGGAGGGCAGCGATCTGATACCTGCATTCGTCACACCGCCTACCAATGTAAATTGACAAGCCGGGTCATCCCCCTCAGCCACGGAAGTGTCCACAATCTATGTAGCTATGGTGGAGTGCAATGTCCAAATGTGTGTATATATGAAAGGGGAAAGATTAATGAAACAGGGAATGTGCTCAATTGATAGTGATAATGGGCTGCTGAGTGTTGACAGGTTAGTGTGTACCTATCAATAAATATGAAAATTACTAATTATATATAATAAATGGATTCAGCTCGTTATTAGCTAGCGGGTGTATGTGTGTGGGACTACCAACACTATATATCATAAAAGGGGGGGGGGTCCACACATTCATAACAAAGAGGTGTATGTGTGTAAGACCACCAACAAACTAAAAATCGTATGTGTGAGACAAAATTAATAATAATAGATTCTTCAATATAATAAGTGAACAATTAATAATTGGTAAATAGTGGACGTGATGAGGGTTCACCTTATTCGAAACTAGGGAGTGTGTGTGACCAAGGCCACTATCTTAAAGGTGCTATGGATGTAAGCCAACAGTAGTAAAATTAGAACCATAAGTGGGTGAAACTTGGCATATGTACACAACAAATGGTAGGGACCTGGGGCTATATCCCCTCCAGCTTCAATTCAAGGCAGAGGCAAGGATCCTTTCCTACAGGTGTACCTAAAGAGGTATACAGGGCAGTATCGTATGAATGAACAAAGTGATTAAATATATATAGCAATAGTCAATTTAGGCTATTATGTGAAACTGCAATATAGGGAAGGCTAATTAATTAATCAATTGGTACTCAAATCCTATACTGTGGGCATGTCAAGCCTTATTAATAAAGGCATTGACAATCCCACTCAATGTTCATGCCATGGGGGTGGTAAGAGCGCAGCTCATAAATCCAAAAGGTCTCCAACTTGGAGACCCCTCTAACTTTAGAGCCCCCTCTCCGGGGGGGCATATTTGTCTATAGCTAAGAAACGAGTGCCCGTAGGATCTTTGTGGTGAGCATGGGCATAGTGTTTAAGGAGAGAGGTTGTTAGGGCGCTCCGGTTTTCGGATGGCGGGGCTGGTGGCCAAGTGGTGTCCTTAGGGCAGCTCTTAGACAGAAGAAGCAGATCTGGAGGTATAAGGGTTAGAAGACAAATATGCATAGGATCTAATATAGTGTGAATACACATTCTTCCATCTGAGTGGAGCAGTTCGTTCCTGAAGGATAAAAACACAGAAAAAGCCTCTAAGTGCAGCAGAGGGTGGTCAGTGCAGGCGCACAGGGGGTTAACACTTACAGGATGATGGTAAGATAGGAGCGTGTGCTCGTTCCTCAAGCCTATGGAGGGTAGATGTAGCCGGCCTGCAGCTGTCATCAGAGTCCAATGGCGTGCTGGTGTGTGTGGAACTGGAGGAGATTTCCTGTTGTTTCTTCGGCTGGAGTGCACAGAGCTGTGCACGTCTACACTGATGGTGGACCTGAGGTCTGAGGAAGGAGCTACGCAGCCTCCGAAACATGTAACCACCCACCATCAGTGCAGACGTGCACAGCTCTGTGTACTCCAGCTGGAGAAACACCAGGAAATCTCCAGTTCCACACACACGCTCACGCCATTGGACTCTGATGACAGCTGCAGGCCAGCTACATCCACCGTCCATAGGCTTGAGGAACGAGGAAATCTGATACTACAGCACACGCTCATATCTTACCATCATCCTGTAAGTGTTAACCCCCTGTGCGCCTGCACTGACCACCCTCTGCTGCACTTTCTCTATGTTTTTATCCTTCAGGAACGAACTGCTCCACTCAGATGGAAGAATGTGTATCCACACTATATTAGATCCTATGCATATTTGATCTTCTACAGTGTAAGTGTTTTTAACCGTGTGTGCACCAATAAATCCTTTACATATTACACTTAGAGGCGCCTTGTCTTCTACCCCTTATCGTGTTTAACCACACTATGTTTTATAGTTCCATTTTTGATATTGGTAATGTGCTCCCCAACTCTTTCAGCAAAACTACCTATAGTCCTACCTACAGTGCCTTGCGAAAGTATTCGCCCTCCTTTGAACTTTGCGACCTTTTGCCACATTTCAGGCTTCAAACATAAAGATATAAAACTGTAATTTTTTGTGAAGAATCAACAACAAGTGGGACACAATTATGAAGTGGAACGAAATGTATTGGATATTTCAAACTTTTTTAACAAATAAAGAACTGAAAATTGGGCGTGCAAAATTATCCAGCCCCCTTAAGTTAATACTTTGTAGCGCCACCTTTTGCTGCGATTACAGCTGTAAGTCGCTTGGGGAATGTCTCTATCAGTTTTGCACCTCGAGAGACTGACATTTTTGCCCATTCCTCCTTGCAAAACAGCTTGAGCTCAGTGAGGTTGGATGGAGAGCATTTGTGAACAGCAGTTTTCAGTTCTCGATTGGATTCAGGTCTGGACTTTGACTTGGCCATTCTAACACCTTGATATGTTTATTTGTGAACCATTCCATTGTAGATTTTGCTTCATGTTTTGGATCATTGTCTTGTTGGAAGACAAATCTCCGTCCCAGTCTCAGGTCTTTTGCAGACTCCATAGTTTCAGGTCTGGACTTAGGTTAGCTCTTGACTTTTGACGACAAGTGTTTACGAGAGGTAGGTTGGAGTGACTCGAGTTCGACAAAACGTTCCTCCTTACCCGTTTTTACAGTCAGAGAGCTCCACGTTTTGACTATCTCTGTAAGGGGTTCGCTGAATGTCGACATTAGCGTCGTTTTCCACCGCGATGTTTCATAATTGAATTCCCCCGACCTATTAAAACGTGCGGGTTAAAAGTCAAGAAATAAACAATTTTTTCAAACTTTATAGGTTATTTAAAGCAAGGTGAAGTATTAACACAGA
>BLSH010074502.1:602668-614084 GCA_018402905.1 Glandirana rugosa | reverse complement strand
GGTAATGGGTCCTCGGTAATGGGTCCCTGGGTCGATAATGTGTCCATAAAATCGGTAATGGGTCCCTGGGTTAGTAATGTGTCCATAACATCGGTAATGGGTCCCTGGGTCGGTAATGTGTCTATAACATCGATAATGTGTCCCTGGGTGATAATGTGTCCATAACCTCGGTAATGTGTCCCTGAGTCGGTAATGGGTCCATAACATCGGTAATGGGTCCTCGGTAATGGGTCCCTGAGTCGGTAATGTGTTCCTGAGTCGGTAATGTGTCCATAACATCCGTAATGGGTAATACCTGGGTAATGGCTGAGTCCCTGTGTAATGGCTCCAATACCTGTGCAATGGCTGAGTCCCTGTGTAAAGGCTGAGTCCTTGTGCAATGGATGAGTCCCTGGGTAATGCCTACAATACCTGTGTAATGGCTGAGTCCTTGTGTAATGGCTGAGTCCCTGGGTAATGGCTCCTGGGTAATGGCTACAATACCTGGGTAATGGCTGAGTCCCTGTGTAATGGCTCCAATACCTGTGTAATAGTGGGTCCCTGTGTAATAGCTACAATATCTGTGTAATGGCTGGGTCCCTGGGTAATGGCTACAATACCTGTGTAATGATTGGGTCCCTGGGTAATGGCTAAAATACCTGTGTAATAGCTGGGTCCCTGGGTAATGGCTCCTGGGTAATGGCTCCAATATCTGTGTAATGGCTGAGTCCCTGTGTAATGGCTGAGTCCTTGTGTAATAATGGATGAGTCCCTGGGTAATGGCTACAATACCTGTGTAATGGCTGGGTCCCTGGGTAATGGCTATAATACCTGTAATGGCTCCTGGGTAATAGCTACAATACCTGGGTAATGGCTGAGTTCCTGTGTAATGGCTCCAATACCTGTGTAATGGCTGAGTCCTTGTGTAATAATGGCTGAGTTCCTGTGTAATGGCTCAAATACCTGTGTAATGGCTGAGTCCTTGTGTAATGGCTGACTGAGTCCCTGTGTAATGGCTCCAATACCTGTGTAATGGATGAGTCCCTGGGTAATGGCTCCAATACCTGTGTAATGGCTGAGTCCTTGTGTAATGGAGGAGTCTCTGGGTAATGACGACAATACCTGTGTAATGGCTGAGTCCTTGTGTAATGGATGAGTCCCTGGTAATGTCTACAATACCTGTGTAATGGCCGAGTCCTTGTGTAATGGCTGAGTCCTTGGGTAATGGCTACAATATCTGGGTAATGGCTGAGTCCCTGTGTAATGGCTCCAATACCTGTGTAATGGCTGAGTCCTTGTGTAATGGCTGAGTCCCTGGGTAATGGCTCCTGAGTAATGGCTACAATACCTGGGTAATGGCTGAGTCCCTGTGTAATGGCTTCAATACCTGTGTAATAGCGAGTCCCTGTGTAATGGTTGAGTCCTTGTGTAATGGATGAGTCCCTGAGTAATGGCTACAATACCTTTGTAATGGCTGAGTCCTTGTGTAATGGCTGAGTCCTTGGGTAATGGCTACAATACCTTGGTAATGGCTGAGTCCCTGTGTAATGGCTCCAATACCTGTGTAATGGCTGAGTCCTTGTGTAATGGCTGAGTCCTTGGGTAATGGCTACAATACCTTGGAAATGGCTGAGTCCCTGTGTAATAGCTCCAATACCTGTGTAATGGCTGAGTCCCTCTGTAATGGCTGAGTCCTTGTGTAATGGATGAGTTCCTGGGTAATGGCTACAATACCTGTGTAATGGCTGAGTCCTTGTGTAATGGCAGAGTCCCTGGGTAATGGCTACAATACCTGTGTAATGGCTGGGTTCTTGGGTAATGGCTACAATACCTGTGTAATGGCTGGGTCCCTGTGTAATGGCTCCAATACCTGTGTAATAATGAGTCCCTGTTTAATGGCTGAGTCCTTGTGTAATGGATGAGTCCCTGGGTAATGGCTACAATACATGTGTAATGGCTGGCACCCTGGGTAATGGCTACAATACCTGTGTAATGGTTGGGTCCCTGGGTAATGGCTCCTGGATAATGGCTGAGTTCCTGTGTAATGGCTCCAATATCTGTGTAATGGCTGAGTCCCACTGTAATGGCTGAGTCCTTGTGTAATAATGGATGAGTCCCTGGGTAATGGCTACAATACCTGTGTAATGGCTGGGTCCCTGGGTAATGGCTCCTGGGTAATGGCTACAATACCTGGGTAATGGCTGAGTTCCTGTGTAATGGCTCCAATACCTGTGTAATGGCTGAGTCCCTGTATAATGGCTGAGTCCTTGTGTAATGGCTGACTGAGTCCCTGTGTAATGGCTCCAATACCTGTGTAATGGCTGGGTCCCTGGGTAATGGCTACAATACCTGTGTAATGGCTGGGTCCCTGGGTAATGGCTACAATACCTGTGTCATGGCTGAGTCCTTGTGTCATGGATGAATCTCTGGGTAATGACTACAATACCTGTGGAATGGCTACAATGTCTGTGTAATGGCTGAGTCCCTGTGTAATGACTGAGTCCTTGTGTAATGGCTAAAATACCTGTGTAATGGCTGGGTCCCTAGATAATGGCTCCTGGGTAATGGCTACAATACCTGGGTAATGGCTGAGTTCCTGTGTAATGGCTCCAATAACTGTGTAATGGCTGAGTCCTTGTGTAATAATGGATGAGTCCCTGGGTAATGGCTACAATACCTGGGTAATAGCTGAGTTCCTGTGTAATGGTTCCAATACCTGTGTAATGGATGTGTCCCTGGGCAATGGCTCCAATACCCGTGTAATGGCTGGGTCCCTGGGTAATGGCTACAATACCTGTGTAATGGCTGAGTCCTTGTGTAATGGATGAGTCCCTGGGTAATGGCTACAATACCTGTGTAATGGATGTGTCCCTGGGTACCTGTGTAATGGCTGGGTCCCTGGGTAATGGCTACAATACCTGTGTAATGGCTGAGTTCTTGTGTAATGGATGAGTCCCTGTGTAATGGCTGAGTCCTTGTGTAATGGCTGACTGAGTCCCTGGGTAATGGCTACAATACCTGTGAAATGGCTGGGTCCCTGGGTAATGGCTACAATACCTGGGTAATGGCTGAGTTCCTGTGTAATGGCTCCAATACCTGTGTAATGGCTGAGTCCTTGTGTAATGGCTGAGTCCCTGGGTAATGGCTCCTGAGTAATGGCTACAATACCTGGGTAATGGCTGAGTCCCTGTGTAATGGCTTCAATACCTGTGTAATAGTGAGTCCTTGTGTAATGGCTGAGTCCTTGTGTAATGGATGAGTCCCTGAGTAATGGCTACAATACCTGTGTAATGGCTGGGTCCCTGTGTAATGGCTCTAATATCTGTGTAATGGATGAGTTCTTGTGTAATGGCTGCCCGAGTCCCTGGGTAATGGCTACAAAACCTGTGTAATGGCTGAGTCCTTGTGTAATGGATGAGTCCCTCGGTAATGGCTACAATACCTTTGTAATGGCTGAGTCTTTGTGTAATGGCTGAGTCCTTGGGTAATGGCTACAATACCTTGGTAATGGCTGAGTCCCTGTGTAATGGCTCCAATACCTGTGTAATGGCTGAGTCCTTGGGTAATGGCTACAATACCTTGGTAATGGCTGAGTCCCTGTGTAATGGCTCCAATACCTGTGTAATGGCTGAGTCCCTCTGTAATGGCTGAGTCCTTGTGTAATGGATGAGTCCCTGGGTAATGGCTACAATACCTGTGTAATGGCTGAGTCCTTGTGTAATGGCTGAGTCCCTAAGTAATGGCTCCTGGGTAATGGCTCCAATACCTGCGTAATGGCCGAGTCCCTGTGTTATGGCTCCAATACCTGTGTAATAGTGAGTCCCTGTGTAATGGCTGAGTCCTTGTGTAATGGATGAGTCCCTGGGTACTGGCTACAATACCTGTGTAATGCCTGGGTCCTTGGGTAATGGCTACAATACCTTTGTAATGGCTGGGTCCCTGTGTAATGGCTCTAATATCTGTGTAATGGATGAGTCCTTGTGTAATGACTGCCCGAGTCCCTGGGTAATGGCAACAAAACCTGTGTAATGGCTGAGTCCTTGTGTAATGGATGAGTCCCTCAGTAATGGCTACAATACCTGTGTAATGGCTGAGTCCTTGGGTAATGGCTACAATACCTTGGTAATGGCTGAGTCCCTGTGTAATGGCTCCAATGCCTGTGTAATAGTGAGTCCCTGTGTAATGGCTGAGTCCTTGTGTAATGAATGAATCCCTGGGTAATGGCTACAATACCTCTGTAATGGCTGAGTCCTTGTGTAATGGCTGAGTCCCTGAGTAATGGCTCCTGGGTAATGACTACAATACATGCGTAATGGCCGAGTCCCTGTGTAATGGCTCCAATACCTGTGTAATAGTGAGTCCCTGTGTAATGGCTGAGTCCTTGTGTAATGGATAAGTCCCTGGGTAATGGCTACAATACATGTGTAATGGCTGGGTCCCTGTGTAATGGTTATAATACCTGTGTAATGGCTGGGTCCCTGGGTAATGGCTCCTGGGTAATGGCTACAATACCTGGGTAATGGCTGAGTTCCTGTGTAATGGCTCCAATACCTGTGTAATGGCTGAGTTCCTGTGTACTGCCTGAGTCCTTGTGTAATGGCTGACTGAGTCCCTGTGTAATGGCTCCAATACTTGTGTAATGGATGAGTCCTTGGGTAATGGCTCCAATACCTGTTTAATGGCTGGGTCCCTGGGTAATGGCTACAATACCTGTGTCATGGCTGGGTCCCTGGTTAATGGCTAAAATACCTGTGTAATGGCTGAGTCCTTGTGTCATGGATGGATCTCTGGGTAATGACTACAATACCTGTGTAATGGCTACAATGTCTGTGTAATGGCTGAGTCCCTGTGTAATGGCTGAGTCCTTGTGTAATGGCTAAAACACCTGTGTAATGGCTGGGTCCCTAGATAATGGCTCCTGGGTAATGGCTACAATTCCTGGGTAATGGCTGAGTTCCTGTGTAATGGCTCCAATACCTGTGTAATGGCGGAGTCCTTGTGTAATAATGGATGAGTCCCTGGGTAATGGCTACAATACCTGTGTAATGGCTGAGTCCATGTGTAATGGCTGTGTCCCTGTGTAATGGCTGAGTCCTTGTGTAATTGCTGACTGAGTCCCAGGGTAATGGCTACAATACCTGTGTAATGGCTGGGTCCCTGGGTAATGGCTACAATACCTGTGCAATGGCTGAGTCCTTGTGTAATGGATGAGTCCCTGGGTAATGGCTACAATACCTGTGTAATGGCTGAGACCATGTGTAATGGCTGTGTCCCTGTGTAATGGCTGAGTCCTTGTGTAATGACTGCCCGAGTCCCTGGGTAATGGCTACAAAACCTGTGTAATGGCTGAGTCCTTGTGTAATGGATGAGTCCCTCAGTAATGGCTACAATACCTGTGTAATGGCTGAGTCCTTGGGTAATGGCTACAATACCTTGGTAATGGCTGAGTCCATGTGTAATGGCTCCAATGCCTGTGTAATAGTGAGTCCCTGTGTAATGGCTGAGTCCTTGTGTAATGAATGAGTCCCTGGGTAATGGCTACAATACCTCTGTAATGGCTGAGTCCTTGTGTAATGGCTGAGTCCCTGAGTAATGGCTCCTGGGTAATGACTACAATACCTGCGTAATGGCCGAGTCCCTGTGTAATGGCTCCAATACCTGTGTAATGGCTGAGTCCCTGTGTAATGGCTGAGTCCTTGTGTAATGGCTGACTGAGTCCCTGTGTAATGGCTCCAATACCTGTTTAATGGCTGGGTCCCTGGGTAATGGCTACAATACCTGTGTCATGGCTGGGTCCCTGGTTAATGGCTAAAATACCTGTGTAATGGCTGAGTCCTTGTGTCATGGATGGATCTCTGGGTAATGACTGCAATACCTGTGTAATGGCTACAATGTCTGTGTAATGGCTGAGTCCCTGTGTAATGGCTGAGTCCTTGTGTAATGGCTAAAACACTTGTGTAATGGCTGGGTCCCTAGATAATGGCTCCTGGGTAATGGCTACAATTCCTGGGTAATGGCTGAGTTCCTGTGTAATGGCTCCAATACCTGTGTAATGGCGGAGTCCTTGTGTAATAATGGATGAGTCCCTGGATAATGGCTACAATACCTGGGTAATGGCTGAGTTCCTGTGTAATGGCTCCAATACCTGTGTAATGGCTGAGTCCTTGTGTAATGGATGAGTCCCTGGGTAATGGCTACAATACCTGTGTAATGGATGTGTCCCTGTGCAATGGCTCTAATACCTGTGTAATGGCTGGGTCCCTGGGTAATGGCTACAATACCTGTGTAATGGCTGAGTCCTTGTGTAATGGATGAGTCCCTGGGTAATGGCTACAATACCTGTGTAATGGCTGAGTCCATGTGTAATGGCTGTGTCCCTGTGTTATGGCTGAGTCCTTGTGTAATTGCTGACTGAGTCCCTGGATAATGGCTACAATACCTGTGTAATGGCTGGGTCCCTGGGTAATGGCTACAATACCTGTGTAATGGTTGAGTCCTTGTGTAATGGATGAGTCCCTGGGTAATGGCTACAATACCTGTGTAATGGCTGAGTCCCTGTGTAATGGCTGTGTCCCTGTGTAATGGCTGAGTCCTTGTGTAATGACTGCCCGAGTCCCTGGGTAATGGCTACAAAACCTGTGTAATGGCTGAGTCCTTGTGTAATGGATGAGTCCCTCAGTAATGGTTACAATACCTGTGTAATAGCTGAGTCCTTGGGTAATGGCTACAATACCTTGGTAATGGCTGAGTCCCTGTGTAATGGCTCCAATGCCTGTGTAATAGTGAGTCCTTGTGTAATGAATGAGTTCCTGGGTAATGGCTACAATACCTCTGTAATGGCTGAGTCCTTGTGTAATGGCTGAGTCCCTGAGTAATGTCTCCTGGGTAATGACTACAATACCTGCGTAATGGCCGAGTCCCTGTGTAATGGCTCTAATACCTGTGTAATAGTGAGTCCCTGTGTAATGGCTGAGTCCTTGTGTAATGGATGAGTCCCTGGGTAATGGCTACAATACATGTGTAATGGCTGGGTCCCTGTGTAATGGTTATAATACCTGTGTAATGGCTGGGTCCCTGGGTAATGGCTCCTGGGTAATGGCTACAATACCTGGGTAATGGCTGAGTTCCTGTGTAATGGCTCCAATACCTGTGTAATGGCTGAGTCCCTGTGTAATGGCTGAGTCCTTGTGTAATGGCTGACTGAGTCCCTGTGTAATGGCTCCAATACCTGTGTAATGGATGAGTCCTTGGGTAATGGCTCCAATACCTGTGTCATGGCTGGGTCCCTGGGTAATGGCTACAATACCTGTGTAATGGCTGAGTCCTTGTGTAATGGATGAGTCCCTGGGTAATGGCTACAATACCTGTGTAATGGCTGAGTCCATGGGTAATGGCTACAATATCTGTGTAATGGCTGGGTCCCTGTGTAATGGCTCTAATATCTGTGTAATGGATGAGTCCTTGTGTAATGACTGCCCGAGTCCCTGGGTAATGGCTACAATACCTGTGTATTGGCTGAGTCCTTGGGTAATGGCTACAATACCTTGGTAATGGCTGAGTCCCTGTGTAATGGCTCCAATCCCTGTGAAATGGCGAGTCCCTGTGTAATGGCTGAGTCCTTGTGTAATGGATGAGTCCCTGGGTAATGGTTACATTACCTGTGTAATGGATGAGTCCCTGGGTAATAGCTCCAATACCTGTGTAATGGCTGGTTCCCTGGGTAATGGCTACAATACCTGTGTAATGTCTGAGTCCCTGTGTAATAGCTGAGTCCTTGTTTAATGGCTGACTGAGTCACTGTGTAATGGCTTCAATACCTGTGAAATGGCGAGTCCCTGGTTAATAGCTCCAATACCTGTATAATGGCTGAGTCCATGGGTAATGGCTACAATACCTGCGTAATTGGCTGAGTCCTTGTGTAATGGATGAGTCTGTGGGTAATGACTACAATACCTGTGTAATGGCTGAGTCCTTGTGTAATGGATGAGTCCCTGGGTAATGGCTAAAATACCTGTGTAATGGCTGGGTCCCTGGATAATGGCTCCTGGGTAATGGCTACAATACCTGGGTAATGGCTGAGTTCATGTGTAATGGCTCCAATACCTGTGTAATGGATGAGTCCCTGGGTAATGGCTACAATACCTGGGTAATGGCTGAGTTCCTGTGTAATGGCTCCAATACCTGTGTAATGGTGAGTCCCTGGGTAATGGCTACAATACCTGTGTAATGGATGAGTCCCTGGGTAATGGCTCCAATACCTGTGTAATGGCTGGGTCGCTGGGTAATGGCTACAATACCTGTGTAATGGTGAGTCCCTGTGTAATGGCTGAGTCCTTATGTAATGGATGAGTCTCTGGGTAACGACTACAATACCTGTGTAATGGATGAGTCCCTTGGTAATGGCTACAATACCTGTGTAATGGCTGGGTCCCTGGGTAATGGCTACAATACCTGTGTAATGGCTGGGTCCCTGGATAATGGCTCCTGGGTAATGGCTACAATACCTGGGTAATGGCTGAGTTCCTGTGTAATGGCTCCAATACCTGTGCAATGGCTGAGTCCCTGTGTAATAGCTGAGTCCTTGTGTAATAATGGCTGAGTTCCTGTGTAATGGGTCCAATACCTGTGTAATGGCTGAGTCCCTGTGTAATGGCTGAGTTCCTGTGTAATGGCTCCAATAACTGTGTAATGGCGAGTCCCTGTGTAATGGCTGAGTACTTGTGTAATGGATGAGTCCCTGGGTAATGGCTACAATACCTATGTAACGGATGAGTCCCTGGGTAATGGCTCCAATACCTGTGTAATGGCTGGGTCGCTGGGTAATGGCTACAATACCTGTGTAATAGCTGGGTCCCTGGATAATGGCTCCTGGGTAATGGCTACAATATCTGGGTAATGGCTGAGTTCCTCTGTAATGGCTCCAATACCTGTGCAATGGCTGAGTCCCTGTGTAATAGCTGAGCCCTTGAGTAATAATGGCTGAGTTCCTGTGTAATGGCTCCAATACCTGTGTAATGGCTGAGTCCCTGTGTAATGGCTGAGTCCTTGTGTAATGGCTGAGTTCCTGTGTAATGGCTCCAATACCTGTGTAATGGTGAGTCCCTGTGTAATGGCTGAGTCCTTGTGTGATGGATGAGTCCCTGGGTAATGGCTACAATACCTGTGTAATGGCGAGTCCCTGTGTAATGGCTGAGTCCTTGTGTAATGGATGAGTCCCTGGGTAATGGCTACAATACCTGTGTAATGGCGAGTCCCTGTGTAATGGCTGAGTCCTTGTGTAATGGATGAGTCCCTGGGTAATGGCTACAATACCTGTGTCATGGATGAGTCCCTGGGTAATGGCTCCAATACCTGTGTAATGGCTGGGTCCCTGGGTAATGGCTACAATGCCTGTGTATTGGCTGAATGCTTGTTTAATGGATGAGTCCCTGGGTCATAGCTACAATATCTGTGTAATGGCTGAGTCCCTGTGTAATGGCTCCAATACTTGTGTAATGGCTGGGTCCCTGGGTAATGGCTACAATACCTGTGTAATGGCTGAATGCTTGTTTAATGGATGAGTCCCTGGGTCATAGCTACAATATCTGTGTAATGGCTAAGTCCCTGTGTAATGGCTGGGTCCCTGGGTAATGGCTCCTGGGTAAAGTCTACAATACCTGTGTAATGGCTGAGTCCCTGTGTAATGGCTACAATACCTAATGTAATGGCTGAGTCACTCCCCTGACAGTGTAATGTGTAATGGCTACAATACCTGTGGAATGGCTGGGTCCCAAGGTAATGGCTACAATACCTGTGTAATAGCTGAGTCCTTATGTAATGGATGAGTCCCTGGGTCATGGCTACAATATCTGTGTAATGGCTGAGTCCCTGTGTAATGGCTCCAAAACCTGTGTAATGGCTGAGTCCCAGTGTAATGGCTGAGTCGTTGTGCAATGGCTCCAATACCTGTGTAATGGCTGGGTCCCTGGGTAATGGCTACAATGCCTGTATAATGGCTGAGTCCTTGTGTAATGGATTAGTCCCTGGGTAATGGCTACAATACCTGTGTAATGGCTAAGTCCTTGTGTAATGGCTGAGTCCCTGGGTAATGGCTACAATTCCTGGGTAATGGCTGAGTCCCTGGGTAATGGCTACAATACCTGGGTAATGGCTGAGTCCCTGCGTAATGGCTCCAATACCTGTGTAATGGCTGGGTCCCTGGTTAATGGCTACAATGCCTGTGTAATGGCTGAGTCCTTGTGTAATGGCTGAATCCCTGGGTAATGGCTACAATACCTGGGTAATGGCTGAGTCCCTGTGTAATGGCTCCAATACTTGTGTAATGGCTGGGTCCCTGGGTAATGGCTACAATACCTGTGTAATGGCTGAGTCCTTGTTTAATGGATGAGTCCCTGGGTCATGGCTACAATATCTGTGTAAAGGCTGGGTCCCTGGGTAATGGCTCCTGGGTAAAGGCTACAATACCTAATGTAATGGCTGAGTCACTGTTCCCTGACAGTGTAATGTGTAATGTCTACAATACCTGTGGAATGGCTGGGTCCCTGAGTAATGGCTCCTGGGTAATGGCTCCTGTGTAATGGCTACAATACATGTGTAATGGCTGAGTCCTTGTGTAATGGATGAGTCCCTGTGTGATGGCTCCAATACCTGTGTAATGGCTGGGACCCTGGGTAATGGCTACAATACCTGTATAATGGCTGAGTCCTTGTGTAATGGATGGGTTCCTGGGTAATGGCTACAATACCTGTGTAATGGCTGAGTCCTTGTGTAATGGATGAGTCCCTGTTTCATGGCTACAATTTCTGTGTAATGGCTGAGTCTCTGTGTAATGGCTGAGCCCTTGTGTAATGGCTGAGTCCCTGGATAATGACTACAATACCTGAGTAATGGCTGAGTTCCTGTGTAATGGCTCCAATACCTGTGTAATGGCCGAGTTCCTCTGTAATGGCTGAGTCCTTGTGTAATGGCTCCTGGGTAATGGCTACAATACCTGGGTAATGGCTGAGTCCCTGTGTGATGCCTCCAATACCTGTGTAATGGCTGAGTCCCTGTGTAATGGCTGAGTCCTTGTGTAATGGATTTGTCCCTAGGTAATGGCTACAATACCTGTGTAATTGCTGGGTCCCTGGGTAATGGCTACAATGCCTGTGTAATGGCTGATTCCCTGTGTAATGGCTCCAATACTTGTGTAATGGCTTGGTCCCTGGGTAATGGCTACAATACCTGTGTAATGGCTGAGTCCTTGTTTAATGGATGAGTCCCTGGGTAATGGCTACAATACCTGGTTAATAGCTGATTCCCTGTGTAATGGCTCCAATACTTGTGTAATGGCTGGGTCCCTGTGTGATGGCTTTAATACTTGTGTAATGGCTGGGACCCTGGGTAATGGCTACAATACCTGTGTAATGGCTGAGTTCTTGTGTAATGGATGGGTCCC
>BLSH010074502.1:571291-584889 GCA_018402905.1 Glandirana rugosa | reverse complement strand
ACATCATCGACCAATCCTTTAGTATACACATTAAATACGAAGATCTTGCGGACTGCCACGAGGGACGTACAACCTGGAGAGATACACCGGTCCGACACATTTCCAGAGTGTGTACATACCACATGTGTGAGACCTTTACACAGCCTGGCCACATAGAGAGGTCCAACATGCAGGGAGCACCGTCAGGCGTTCTAGAAGCATAAATTACACATATGATTTCCTAACCAGCTACTACACTTTTGAAGGCCCTGCAGCATCAGCACAATAGAATTACCCACAAAATGACCCCATTTTGGAAAGCAAACATCCCAACGTATATTCTATGAGGCATTATGAGTCTTTTGCACGGTTCAATTTTTTCCACAAGTCTTCGGAAAACATGGAAAGAAAATGAAAACTTATTTTTTTTTCACAAAGTGGTTAATTTATATGATATTTTGAACACATAGCATGTATATAGTAAAAATAACCCCCCAAAATATATTCTGCTACTCGTTACGAGTATGGCGATACCACATGTGTGAGACTTTTTCACACCCTGGCCACATAGAAGGGTCCAACATGCAGGGAGCACCGTTAGGCATTCTAGGAGCAGAAGTTTCACATCTAATTTCCTAACCACCTATTACACTTTTGAAGGCCCTGGAGCACCAGGACAATAGAATTACCCACAAAATGACCCCATTTTGGAAAGCAAACACCCCAACGTATATTCTATGAGGCATTATGAGTCTTTTGAATGGTTCATTTTTTTCCACAAGTCTTCGAAAAACGTGGAAAGAAAATGAAAACCCTTTTATTTTTACACAAAGTGGTCAATTTATAAGGTATTTATAACACATAGCATGTATATAGCAAAGATTAACCCCCAAAATATATTCTGCTACTCGTCCCGAGTATGGCGATACCACATGTGTGAGACTTTTTCACACCCTGGCCACATACAGAGGCCGAACATGCAGAGAGCACCGTCAGGCGTTCTAGGAGCATAAATTACACATAAAATATCATTGATACCTATCACACTTTTGAAGGCGCTGGAGCACCAGGACAGTGGAATTACCCAAAAATGACCCCATTTTGGAAAGCAAAGACCCGTGGTATATTCTATGAGGCATGGGCTGCAGATAGGTACTTGGGTACTCTGATGGGCTGCAGAAAGGTACTCAGGTATTCTGATGGGCTGCAGATAGGTACTCTGGTACTTTGATGGGCTGGAGACAGGTACTCGGGTAATCTGATGGACTGGTAAAAGGTACTTGGGTACTCTGATGGGCTGCAGATAGGTACTCGATTACTCAGATGGGTTGGTGACAGGTACTCGGGTAATCTGAGGGGCAGGTGACAGGTACTCGGGTACTCTGATGGGCTGGTGACAGGTACTCGGGTACTCGGGTACGCAGATGACAGGTACTCGGGTACGCAGATGACAGGTACTCGGGTACTCTGATGGGCTGGTGATAGGTACTCGGGTACTCAGCTGGGCAGGTGACAGGTACTCGGGTACGCTGACGGGCTGGTGACAGGTACTTGGGTACTCAGATGGACAGGTGACAGGTACTCGGGTACTTTCGTGGGCTGGTGACAGGTACTCAGGTTCTCTGATGGGCTGGTGACAGGTACTCTGATACTCAGATGGGCAGGGGACAGGTACTTTGGTATGCTGATGGTCTGGTGACAGGTACTCGGGTACTCTGATGGGCAGGTGACAGGTACTCGGGTACTCTGATGGGCTGGTGACAGGTACTCAGGTACTCTGATGGGCTGGTGACAGGAACTCGGGTACTCTGATGGGCTGGTGACAGGTGCTCGGGTACTTTGATGGATTGGTGACAGGTACTCGGGTACTCAGATGGGTTGGTGACAGGCACACAGGTACTCTGATGGGCTGGTGACAGGTACTCAGGTACTTTGATGGGCAGGTGACAGGTACTCTGATGGGCTGGTGACAGGTACTCGAGTACTTTGATGGGTTGGTGACAGGTACTTGGGTACTTTGACGGGTTGGTGACAGGTAGTCAGGTACTCTAATGGGTGGGTGACACAGTGACAGGTACTCGGGTATTCAGATGGGCTGAGGACAGGTACTCGGGTACTCAGATGGGCCGGTGACAGGTACTCAGGTACTCAGATGGGCTGGTGACAGGTACTCGGGTACTCTGATGGGTTGGTGACACAGTGACAGGTACTCGGGTATTCAGATGGGCTGAGGACAGGTACTCGGGTACTCAGATGGGCCGGTGACAGGTACTCAGGTACTCAGATGGGATGGTGACAGGTACTCGGGTACTTAGATGAGTTGGTGACAGGTACTCGGGTACTCGGATGGGTTGATGACAGATACTCGGGTACTCAGATGGGCTGGTGACAGGTACTCGGGTACTCTGATGGGCTGGTGACAGGTACTCAGTTGGGCAGGGGACAGGTACTCAGGTACTTAGATGGGCTGGTGACAGGTACTCGGGTACTCAGATGGGCTGGTGACAGGTACTCGGGTACTCTGGTGGGTTGGTGAAACCGTGACAGGTACTTGGGTATTCAGATGGGCTGAGGACAGGTACTCGGGTATTCAGATGGGCCGGTGACAGGTACTCAGATGGGATGGTGACAGGTACTCGGGTACTTAGATGGGTTGGTGACAGGTACTCGGTTACTCAGATGGGTTGATGACAGATACTCGGGTACTCAGATGGGTTGGTGACAGGTACTCTGGCATTTTGATGGACAGGTGACAGGTACTCGGGTACTTTGATGGACAGGTGACAGGTACTCGGGTTCTTTGATGGACAGGTGACAGGTACTCTGATGGGCTGTGACATGTACTTTGATGGGGTGTGTGACAGGGGGAACCCGGTAACAGCTTGTTACCACAGTTTGTTTACATCATGTGACCGGCTGTGATTGACATAGCCGGTCACGCGGTACAGAGCCAATTCCACTGGCTCTTTACACTGATCGGAGCTGGGCTTTGTCCGAGGGACAAGACTCACCCCCCAGATCGCCGCGCACGAGCGGTGTGCAGGTGGAGGTCAGTGATTGGACACAGCCAGTCACGTGGTAAAGAGCCAAATCTATTTGCTCTTGACCCCGATCGGGGGGGCTTGACCCCCGGGGACACGATCGATCCTGGGGGCCTGCAGTAGCGGCGAAAAGCGTCCAACGTCATATGACGTCAGCCTGGATCGATGAGGGGTTCCTGCCGACGTCATTTTACAATGACTCGGTATGGGACGGGTTAAAAAAAAATATAAATAAAAAAACAAATTTATCCCTTAGTTTAGGCTGATATATATTCTTCTACATATTTTTGGTAAAAAAAAAAAAAAATTGCAATAGGCGTATATTAATTGGGTTACGCAAACGTTTTTGTGTCTACAAACTATGGGAATAGATTTATGGCGTTTTTATTTATTTATTTATTTTTTTACTAGTAATGGCCGGGATCTGTGATGTTTATCGGGACTGTGATATTGCTGCAGACAGATCGGACAGTTTTGACAATTTTTTGGTTGCAATGACATTTACACAGTGATCAGAGCTAAAAATAGCCACTGATTACTGTATAAATGTCACTGGCAGGGAAAGGGTTAAACTGTAGGGGGCGATCAAGGGGTTAAATGTGTTCCCTCACTTTGTTCTAACTGTGTGGGGACTGGGCTGGCAGGGATATGACATATCTGACTGTTCCCGATTACAGGGACCAGTAGATCTGTGATGTGTCCCCTGACAGTATGGGGATCCGCCGTGTTTACATCAGCGGATCCCCGTTCTGGCTCTGTAGTAGGCAATCGTGGGTTGCTGACGGACATCACGGAGCGTGCCGCCGCTGGCACATGCTCGCCCGCTAATTGCGTACGTGCAGATGACGTACAATGACAGCGGTTTGCGCAGCCGAGCCATAAAGCATTTTTCTTGATGTGATTATGAATATTGTACTACTGTACCTGTAGCTCTACTCCTAGAAATTGTAATAAGTAAACACCAGAGCAGGTTAGTAACACATTATCATATATGACCTAAGGTGAGGGAGCTGCTAGTCCTTAATTATCTGCATTCACTACTATAAGAAGTCGATTAAAAATTGATACTTAAAGCATCTTTTTAACAAAACTCATATTTTTTTTTTAACAAGGAAGCCTGTAATGTGCCAATAACAATTCAGATAACAATAAATCAAGAAACTTCCTGGTCCCAGGCCAGCTCACATCAGGATGACGTACCAGATGTTTTGTATGTGTGTCTGCTCTTGCTACCTCCCCCGTATGTTGTCTCTCCGCCTACCTGTGACTTCTCCATTGCAGTGTGACCGTTAGAACCAACGGGGGAGGCAGGGGTTGCTGGATAAGGAGCTGGCTCTCATCTGATACGTAAGGAGACTTTGATAAAGAAGGAGCCATGGCTGTCTGCCTGCTGGCGATGATCTACCTGTGTCTTCACATCTGTATGATCACCGGCCATATCGAGAACACTCAATGGACAACGGAGAAAGTGAGTGGGCACTTTATTCAGTGTACAATGTAATCTTCTAAATGTGACTTTTACAGATTTTTCTTTTACACACAATCCACATCCTGGTGTGTTTCTGCTCTTTTTCTCCATGAAGGGAGGTCTCCTTCCAGTGTACTTGTAATATCTGGCAGAACTTGGAAACATTGTATACATTTTCATGTATGGAAAATCAGTTTAGATTGGGTTTTGTGGTTCAGCATTAGTGATAGCTGTTTTATTTTCGTTTTCTCCAGGCTCTCTTTGAATAGGACGTTCCATTTTTAATATATTTAGGCATCACAGGCAAATCCTCCAAGCCTGCTTCAGTGTAAACACACTTCCTGTAGGACGCCTTACTGGTGTAAAATAAAAACAAGTTATTGTATCAGTAAAGGAATCATTTTTGCCTGTTTTTATGTCAAATACTGATCAAGTGTATTGTAGAAATGTCTGTTTTCTTAACCCATGGACCCTGATTGGATGCTCCATGGTATTAAATCCAAAAGCAAACATTATATTTATAACATATATTACCAATTCTTGGATGTGGTGGCTGCATTTGTTTTCCTTTTTAGGATACTTGCACACTGTACTGATGTATAGCACTTGTGTATTTGTGCATATTGGTGTGTACACATTCACAAGTGTTAGAAATTGTTCTAGATTTATTTTAACCACTTAAGGACTGGAAGGATTTTCCACTGTAGGGCCAGAGCACTTTTTTTTGATTCGGCACTGCGTCGCTTTAACTGACAATTGCGTGGTCGTGCGACATTGTACCCAAGCGAAATTGACGCCCTTTTCCCCCCACAAATAGAGCTTTCTTTTAGTGGTATTTGATCCCCTCTGCGTCACTTCTGATCACCGCTATAAACAAAAAAAAACAGCGACAATTTTGAAAAAAAAAAAACTATAATACTGCTATAAAACATATCCAAAAAAAAAAATGAAAAAACAAATGTATTCATCAGTTTTATATATTCTTCCTCATATTTGTGGTAAAAAAAATTGTGGTTGGCGTTTATTGATTTTGCGCAAAAGTTGCCGCGTTTACAAACCATGAGAATCTATTTGTGGCGTTTTTACTGTTTTTTTTAACTAGTAATGGCGGCGATGTGCGATTTTTATCGGGACTGTGATATTGCGGCGGACATGTCGGACATTTTTGATACTTTTTTGGGCCAATTACATTTATACAAATTTATACAGCTATCAGAAATGTAAATATCCACTGATTACTGTATAAATGTCATTGTATAAATGTCATTGGCAGTGAAGTGGTTAACCTGCAGGGGGTGATCTAGGGGTTAACTGTGTTCCCTAGGAGTGTTCTAACTGTGAGGGGGCTGGGCTGCCAGGGGCATAAGAGATCTAACGGATCCCAGTGACAGGCCGCCTGACAGAGCGGGGAACCGCCGTGTTTACATCGGTGGTTCCCCATTTTTATTCTCTGCCAGGCAATTGCAAGTAGCCGCTGGACCAGTGGCCATACTGCTGCAGAGTGCGGCGGGCACGAGAGCGCGCTATCGCCCGCTAGCTGCACATGAGCGAGCCGCCGTTTATCGTCGGCGATTTGCGGGAACTTGCCACTCTACAGCAGTAAATGTATGCGAGCAGGTCCAGAACCAGTTAGTAAAGGAAGCGTGGCTTATGCATAGGGCTGCAAGGAACAATTATTTTCATAATAGATTAGTTGGCCGATTAGTGTTTTGATTAATCGGATAATAACCTTAAAAAAATGAAGTGTATAATTTAGTTAATATGTAACGTTTAAAAAAAAAGGCAATTTATTCTTAAATATCTCTATGCAGTGGTAAGTATGAATAACCATCTATATGGTTAGGGATCAAAATCTCTAATCCACTCTGAGAATAACAGACAGAAGAGATATACAGTATATACTATTAGAGGAGTTATACAGTATATACTATTAGAGAAGATATACAGTATATACTAGTAGAGGCTGAATGTGGTAAATACCATCAGACTCAGAGATCAAATTTTTTACTTAAAGAAAAAAAAATATGGGGGGCGTGTCCAAGATGGCGATCTGTGCAGACGTGTGTCCCGGAGCTCTGTTGTGGAACTTTCGTCTGTCTTTTTGCTGTGGCAACTTCCCTGTTAGTACAGCCACTCTCGTGCCTCTGCATGCCCAGCAGATCATCCAAGCGGCCTCAGAAGGGGAAGAAGCTGCACTTTTCCCCGGACATCGCTCTGCACACCATCCCTGGGCCTACTGCTCTGCCGCCATTGCCACAGCCTTGTGTCCTCAGCATGGCCTCCCAGACCGATCCGTTGGACTCCACTCCTGCCTCAACCCCTGGCATCCCGGAGGTCATGGTGGCTATCTCCACTTGCCAAGCTGCTAAAACTACTTGCCAAATGGCGCTAACCTCTAAGATTGAGGAGGTGCAGATGGACGTGGGGCTGCTTTGCCAAGATCTAGATAAAATCAGATCCCGCATGGCAGTGGCGGAGCACTGCATCAGTCAGGTGGAGGACGTTGCAGGGGAAACCTCCAACACGGTGCTCGCCATACAATCCAGGCTGCGGGCCCTTAGATATAGAGCCGAAGATGCCGAGAACAGGAACCGGCGTTATAACCTGAGGATCGTAGGCCTGGCAGAGGGGATGGGAGGTAGGAACCCCACAGTGTTTGTAGAGGGGATGTTGAGGTCCCTGTTACCCGCGGCCCAGTATACGCCCTATTTCACCGTAGAGCTGGTGCATCAGATCCCCCCCAGGCCCGGACAGGAGGGGTCCCCACCGCACACGTTCATACTCCATCTGTTAAACTTCCGTGACCGGGATGAAACCCTGCGGGCGGCGAGGACTGCGGGGCCCCTCACATATCAGAATTCCAAAATACTGATCTTCCCTGACTACACAGTTGAAACACAGAAGATGCACAGATATTTTGACTCAATTAAGGCGGTTTTGAGGGCCAAAAATATTGCATATAGCATCATGTTTTCTGCTAAACTCAGGGTAGTGGATGGAGAGACTGTATGTGTTTTCACTAATCAAAAGGATGCGTCTGCTTGGTTGGAGGCATTGCCACCGCGGGGATAAGTTGCCATAATATCTACCAGCATGCACATTTCATCGTGTACATGATATTTAAGTTTATTGCACCGTGCCTCACACTGAACTACTCATGGCATTTGCCTTATTTGTGTCAAGGGATTTGTACTGTGCTTACTGGTGCTGCTGCGGTGGCTTCAGGCGCTGTTGAATTTACTCAGAGGGTCTCCATGATGGTGGAGTTGCTCTGGGTGGCGCAGAGTTGCTCCTACTGATGTTCTGTGGGGTCCATGGCTGTGAGTCCTCCTGCACCCCTACATTGACCCCAACCCAGCTATAACAACCCACCCTTAGTGGCTCGCTCTGCCAGGAACTACCTTGTACCTGTGGTCCGGACTATGTGAGACTCCTTATTGTGTATGGCTAACCATTGAGCCGTGACCTGGCTACGGCTTGTAGATCTAATGTGCCTTTTTATGTTCCCTGCAGTATCTCTGATGTTGATTCATGTCTTGGCTACATCAGAAATAGCTCAGCTATCAGTTATATCACATAAAACTGTGACGGTGTCTTAGTTTCATGGACATGCACCTCAAGATTGTTTGACCGTTCCTATGGGACTGTTGTGGGGTTCTATGCTATCTCCTAGCTTCTGGACATGGCGGGGTGGGGGGTGGGGGGAGCAAGCGGTTGCTGCTCCACGGGTTATTGTGTTTATGGGTTTTTTTACTTACTGTCTATGTATATTGCTCAATTTTGCTCTTACCAGGATTGACCAGTCACATTGTCTCAATTATAATATTGTGTGCGGGATGCTGTGGGACCTTGGTACGTGGTATTTGACCCCCCCCAGAGTTGGGTATTTATGATTACAATTCTGTTATCCTGACATTCTAAGTTTTCCTTGAGTGCATGACTAATATAACTGTCATGTCATGGAATGTCCGGGGACTCAACTCTGCTGTAAAGCGAGCCCTAGTTTTTCATTTCCTGCGTAGATTCTCTCCACATATATGTGTTCTACAGGAGACTCACTTGATGGGCTCCCGGATACTTGGACTAAAAAGGCTTGGGTAGGCATGGATTACCATGCAACTTACTCCAATTATGTTAGGGGGGTGAGCATCCTTGTGCACAGGTCCCTGCAGTTTCAGCTCCTGGAGGTTAAGACAGATCCCGAGGGGCGATATGTAATACTACATGCTTTGATATGGAATGTTCCATTCATGATAGTTGGTATTTATTCCCCCCCCCCCCCCTGGCGGAGGTGACCTTGCTTGCTACATTATGCAGGTGGTGGCCTCCTACGGGGTCCCCAATGTTCTTTTGGTAGGTGATTATAATCTTACTCCATTGCAAGATCTGGACAGACTTCATCCTCCTTCTGGATGGGTTCCGGGTTTGTCTCGGTGGGTGAGTGCGTTCAGCCTGATACACTTCCACCCATCAGACAGAATATTTACCTGTCATTCAGCAACACATAGGACGTTCTCGCGCATAGACCTAGCCTACGCATCATCTGAGGCTCTGAGTAGAGTGGTGTTGGTTGAGATCCTCTCTCGGGGTATCTCAGATAATGCCCCCCTCCTTCTCAAAATTCAGATGTCCGCCCTGGCTGGGGCGAGACTGTGGAGGCTGTCTAGGTTCTGGATTGCGGATCCTAAAATACAAAGTGAGCAGCCTGAAGTGTTAACTGAATTCTGGATCCAAAACACTCAATCAACTGATCCGTCAGTATTTTGGGATGCCTTCAATGCATGGCTGAGGGGAGAGTACATCAACTGCTGGAGGAGGAGGTGAGCCAAAGGGAAGCAGCACATGTGGCCAATCCTAATGGGGCCAATTATACTGCCTGGCAGGGGGCTCTTTGGAGCTTGGTGGTCTTTAGATCTGAGCAGACCCAAAAATTGATGCTTGATACGGCTCAGAGGGTCTTTGAGTATGGTAACAAGAATAGGAGATTATTGGCATGGCTGGCGAGGGGGCAATACATGGCTACACACATTGGAGGAATTAGGAATAGGGATGGGGACATACTAGTGGAACCTGATTCTGTCAATAGGCGTTTTCAAGAATTTTATAAGGATCTTTATTCTTCCAGAGTGGTATATAACGCCTCTGCCCTGGAAGTCTTCTTGGACGGGGTTGATTTCCCTGTTTTGGAGGACAAAGATAGGGACAGGCTGGATGGGGACATCACGCTGGAGGAAGTGCAGGCAGCTCTTGGCTCTATGCAGTCTGGTAAGGCCCCCAGGCCTGATGGGATCCCTATAGAATTTTACTCCTGCTGTCAGGAGCTCTTGGCTCCTAAACTAACAGAGCTGCTGGATAAATTCACTTCTTTAGAATCCTGCCTGATTCCTTGTCCAAGGCTCTTGGGTGATGTTGGTGACTAAGCCCGGTAAGGATCCGCAGGCCTATAGGCCCATTTAATGCTGCCAAAATCCTAGCCCTCCCTTTAACAACAGTTCTTGAGCAGCTGGTACAAGAAGACCAGACCGGGTTTATGCCGGGCAAGGGCACGGACATTAATATTCGCTGTTTTTTTCTTAACCTATCTGCCAGTCATGATAATGCAGGGGAAAGAGTAGTGGCCTCGCTGGACGCAGAAAAGGCCTTCAAATCCGTTGAATGGCCTTTCCTCTGGAGCGTGCTACGAAGTTTTGGTTTCAGCCCTAGATTTCTCCAATGGCTACAAATGCTGTATAGGTCACCCAGAGCTCGAGTCCGTACTAATGATAGAATCTCTGCACTGTTCCCATTGGCGAGAGGCACCCGACAGGGATGCCCCTTATCCCCTAGTCTGTTTGCGTTGGCATTGGAGCCACTGGCCATTCTTGTCCGAAGGTCCCGGCTTGTGGAGGGTTGAAAGGTTGGCCCCTTGGAGGAAAAGATTTTGCTTTATGCAGACGACACCCTGCTATATCTTAGTAATGCGAACTCCTCCTTGCAGGCTGCCCTGAAGGTCTTTGACGAGTTTGGTTTCTTTTCTGGAATAAGAATAAACTGGAACAAATCTGTTCTCTTCCCCCTAGATCTGAAGGCCAGGGAGTCGGCGGCACAGACCCCGTTGGTGTGGGTGGATGAATTTAAATATTTAGGCATTAAGATATCTAAGGATCTGAACAGATTCCCTGACTTGAATATTTGTCCTGTGGTCCTTCATTTGAAAGATAGATGTACCCCTTGGAGTGGCCTCCCTCTTAATGTTCTGGGGCATATTAACATTATCAAAATTATATTTCTCCCCAAGTTCCTGTACATATTCCTTAACTGCCCGATCCTGCTTAGACAGATTCTGTTTATGGAGATAGATGGTTATATTAGCTCCTTTCTATGGGCGGGAACTACACCACGGTTAGCAAAATCTACGCTTCAACTCCCAGTTAGTTACGGTGACTTTGGCCCTCCCCAATTATCATGTTTTCTTCTGGGCTGCGATCTTGGTTAGTTCTCATACACACGGGTGTATGAAAAATAATTAGCAAAACGTCGGGCCCGACCTCTGGGAAAAATCAGCATTTATTTGCATAGACGTTAATGAGCGTTAATGTGCGTTAGTGAGCGTCGGCGTCAATAGACCTTAGCGGAAAAGTGCGGATTTTCATTCTGCATGGAGCAAAGGTATGCTGGCCCTATATGAGCTCAGCATACGTTTGTCCCATGCAGAATGAAAAGTCCGGTTTTCTATTCTGCATGGGGCAAATGTATGCTGGCCCTATATGAGCTCAGCATACGATTGTCCCATACAGAATGAAAAGTGTTGATTTTCATTCTGCATGGGGCAAACATATGCTGGCCTTATATGAGCTCAGCATACAGTTGTCCCATGCAGAATGAAAATCCACACTTTTCATTCTGCATGGAGCAATTGTATGCTAAGCCCATATTTGAGCTCAGCATACGTTTGCCCCATGCAAAATGAAAATCCACACTTTTCATTCTGCATAAGGCAAACATATGCTGAGGTCATATCTGAGCTTAGCATATATTTGCCCCATGCAGAATAGAAATCCGGACTTTTCATTCTGCATGAGACAAACGTATGTTGAGCTCATATATGAGCTCAGCATACCTTTGCCCCATGCAGAATAGAAAACCGGACTTTTACTTCTGCATGGGACAAACGTATGCTGAGCCCATATGGGGCCAGCATACGTTTGCCCCATGCAGAATAGAAAACCAGGCTTTTCATTCTGCATGGTACAAACGTATGCTGAGCTCATATAGGGCCAGCATACGTTTGCCCCATGCAGAATGAAAGTCCGAACTTTTCATTCTGCATGGGGAAAACGTATGCAGAGCCCATATATGGGCTCAGCATACTTTTGCCCCATGCAGAATAGAAAACTGGACTTTTAATTCTGCATGGGACAAACATATGTTGAGCTCATACATGGGCTCAGCATACATTCGCCCAATGCTGAATAGAAAACCGGACTTTTCATTCTGCATGCGACAAACGTATGTTGAGCTCATATACAGTATCTCACAAAAATGAGTTACACCCCTCACATTTTTGTAAATATTTTATTCTATCTTTTCATGTGACAACACTGAAGAAATTACACTTTGCTACAATGTAAAGTAGTGAGTGTACAGCTTGTATAACAGTGTAAATTTGCTGTCCCCTCAAAATAACAACACGCAGCCATTAATGTCTGGCAACAAAAGTGAGTGCACCCCTAAGTGAAAATGTCCAAATTGGGGCCAATTAGCCATTTTCCCTTCCCTCCCGTGTCATGTGACTCGTTAGTGTTACAGTGTCTCAGGTGTGAATGGGGAGCAGGTGTGTTAAATTTGGTTTCATCGCTCTCACTCTCTCATACTGGTCACTGGGAGTTCAACGTGGCACCTCATGGCAAAGAACTCTCTAAGGATCTGCAAAAAAGAATTGTTGCTCTAGATAAAGATGGTCTAGGCTGTAAGAAGATTGCCAAGACCCTGCAACTGAGCTGCAGCACAGTGGCAAAGACCATACAGCGGTTTAACAGGACAGGTTCCACTCAGAAAAGGCCTCGCCATGGTCGGCCAAAGTAGTTGAGTGCACGTTCTCAGCGTCATATCCAGAGGTTGTCTTTTGGAAATAGATGTATGAGTGCTGCCATCATTGCTGCAGAGGTTGTAGAGGTGGGGGGTCAGCCTGTCAGTGCTCAGACCTTACGCCGCACACTACATCAAATTGGTCTGCATGGCTGTCGTCCCAGAAGGAAGCCTCTTCTAAAGATGATGCACAATAAAGCCTGCAAACAGTTTGCTGAAGACAAGCAGACTAAGGACATTGATTACTGGAACCATGCCCTGTGGACTGATGAGACCAAGATAAACTTATTTGGTTCAGATGGTGTCAAGCGTGTGTGGCGGCAACCAGGCGAGGAGTACAAAGACAAATGTGTCTTGCCTACAGTCAAGCATGATGGTGGGAGTGTCATGGTCTGGGGCTGCATGAGTTCTGCCGGCACTGGGGAGCTACAGTTCATTGAGGGGACCATGAATGCAAACATGTACTGAGACATACTGAAGCAGAGCATGATCCCCTCCCTTCGGAGACTGGGCCACAGAGCAGTATTCCAACATGACAACGACCCCAAACACACTTCCAAGGCGACCACTGCCTTGCTAAAGAAGCTGAGGGTAAAGGTGATGGATTGGCCAAGCATGTCTCCAGATTTAAACCCTATTGAGCATCTGTGGAGCATCCTCAAATGGAAGGTGGAGGAGCGCAAGGTCTTTGACATCCACCAGCTCCATGATGTCATCATGAAGGAGTAGAAGAGGACTCAACCCGTGGCAACCTGTGAAGCTCTGGTGAACCCCATGCCCAAGAGGGTTAAGGCAATGCTGGAAAATAATGGTAGCCACACAAAATATTGACACTTTGGGCCCAATTTGGACATTTTCACTTAGGGGTGTACTCACTTCTGTTGCCAGTGGTTTAGACATTAATGGCTGTGTGTTGAGTTATTTTGAGGGGGCAGCAAATTTACACTGTTATACAAGCTGTACAACTGGGGGAATCCATACTGGAGAAGGATCTGGGGGTTATGATAGAGCATAAGCTTAATAATGGCATGCAATGCCAAGCT
>BLSH010074502.1:526556-540315 GCA_018402905.1 Glandirana rugosa | reverse complement strand
TCCTCTATCCTCTCCGACCCTCACTGTATCCGAGAGTTCTATTCGATATAAATGACTCCAACCCCCCCCCCCCCCTGTACTGACTCCCCCTGTATAATATAGCTTATCTTGAGAGCCTATGTCACTCCCAGCCTCTCCTATCTCCTGTGTGCCTGTCTTCAACACCCCCCTCCCTCTTCCTCTCGTAGCTTCTCCTCTCTGCTCTCATAATTAACTCTAAAAGCTCCTATTTCTTCCTCTGTATTAGAAGAATAAGTTCCCTGTGTCAGTGTTATATCAGAAATATTCTTATCTATATAGATAACACAGCACAGCTCTGTCACTCCTAGTAAGAAAGTGTATTATCAGTACAGAGAAGTATATATATGTTATAACACAGACCCATGGCAACTTCTTGTTATAATACAGAGCGGATAGGAACTTTTTATACAAGTGGCTTAACAAACACATTGACCATAGTTTGCTTTGCAGGTAAGGTACGCCATTCAGCTGCCGCACTGATTTATTTATTTTAAAAGCAACAGGGTTTTCTGTCACGATACGTAAATCCATGACTCCAGCGCTGTAGGAGGTGATTTCACCACCACAGTTAAAAAAAGAGCATATATCCCGGAGCATAAGGGCAGGGGTGGACATAGGGGCGGATCGCCCTTATGCTTTAGCATATATTTTTATTCACTTTTCTTCATCCACATCAATCGATGTGAATGGAGGAATCTAACAAATACATTTTTTCATGTAAACTAAAAGTGTCAGAAAGGACTTGGTGGTTTCTAATGTTGGGCATAAGATGCCAGGACAGTTCTAAAACCTCCCCCAAATGACCCCACTTTGGAAAGTAGACACCCCAAGATATTTGCTGATAGGCATGTTGAGTCCATGGAATATTTTATATTTTGCCACATGTTTTGGGAAAATTACATTTTTTTTTTTACACAAAGTTGTCACTAAATGATATATTGCTAACACATGCCATATGTGGAATTACACCCCAAAATACATTCTGCTGCTTCTCCTGAGTATCCTTCAGCTTGGGGTGTCTACTTTCCAAAATGGGGTAATTTAGAGGGGTTTTGTGCTATCTTGGCATTTCATGGCCCCTGAAACTGTGATAGGTAGTGAGGAGTGAAATCAAAAATTTACACCCTTAGACATCCTGGAGGCGGTGATTGGTTTTCAGGGTCCTGTGCATGGATAGGCTCCCAAAAAGTCTCACACATGTGATATCCCCATACTCAGGAGAAGCAGCAGAATGTATTTTGGGGTGTGATTACACATATACCCATGGCATGTGTAAGCAATATATCAATTCAATGACAACTTTGTGTAAAATAATTTTCTTTTTTTTGTCAATTTTCAGTCGCTTGTGACAAAAAAATATTCAATGGGCTCAACATGCCTCTCAGCAAATTCCTTGTGTCTACTTTCCAAAAAGGGGTAATTTGGAGGGATTTTGTACTGGCCTGGCATTTTAGCACCTCAAGAAATTAGACATTTATAAACTAAAAGCTGCGTAAATTCCAGTAAAGGTACCATAGTTTGTAGACCCTATAACTTTTTCACGATACCAATAAAAATACGCTTATTGAACTGTTTTTAACTCAAGACATGTGGCTGACTACATTTTGGCCTAAATGTATGACTAAAATTGAGGTTGTTTTCAAAATTTTCAATCTTTTTTCGTTTACATCGCAAAAAAATAAAAATCCCAGAGGTGATCAAATACCACCAAAAGAAAGCTCTATTTGTGGGAAAAAAGCATGCAAATTTATTTTATGTACAGCATTGCATGACCATACAATTACCAGTTAAAGCAGCGCTGTGCCAAATTGCAAAAAGTGCTCTGGTCATGAAGGGAGTAAAACCTTCTGGGGCTGAAATGGTTAATATGCACGTCCAAGAGCGTTTTAAAAATATAAATACTCCCTGCTGACACCACCACTTGTGGAAGGGCGTTCCACATTCTTACCGCCCTAACAGGAGAAAAACACCCTGTGCAGCTTAACGTTAAATCGCTTCTCCTCCAATCTCATTGAGGCCCGTGAGATTGAATTGCTTTTTTCCTATGCTGGGATTACCATTGAGGTATTTGTAAATCGCTATCATGTGTCCTCTCAAGCATCTTTTCTCCAGCGAGAAGGAATTTAGTGCTTGTGTTCGCTCCTCGTATTTGAGGTCCTCCAGCCCCCTTATTAATTTAGTTTCCCTTCTTTGGACTCTCTCCAACTCTAGCACATCCCTTCTGAGCAGTGGCGACTGGTGGGTATTTATTTTGGGGGATGGCAAACAAGCGCCCCCCTCTTCGGGTGGCCCGCGGCGCGGGACTGACACCAGCACTCCCCCTTCGGGAGGCTGGCGGTGCCACGCTGACAACCCCCCCGGGCACTTACCCAAGGCTGGCGGTCTGTGGTGTACTCTCCTCCTCTCACAGGGTGCGGGCAGCTGTTCCGATGTCTGCTCCTCCTGTGACCTCTTCCGCTTTGTGTCTCCTCCCTGTTTCTCCTAAGCATTTGGCATCCAGTAGTATCACCTGACGCTTTGGCCAATTTGGCAGGGAGGAACTTTAGTGTGAAAATAGCAAAAATGAATTCGCTATCGTCACACAACTGGGTGGGATTGGGGCACAGTGCCTGCGCCTCAAGCCAAAGGCCACGTGAGGAACTGCCCACTGACAGCCACCCAATCAGCAGTACAGGATCTCTGGTGTCTAGGAAGACCCAGCATAGGGGGTTCTGGTTGGTGTTAGTCTGGGTGTCGCCAGCAGAGCAAGCGACACCCGGAGAAGTTACCATACAGGACAACTGCAGGGTGATGTCTTAGCCTGGTCCATATGTGTCTTCTGTGGCCACACGGCGCCTCCCTCCCTATACAAAAACAACTGTGATCCCAGGAATGCCTATGCACGGGCGCATTGGTGCCAAAACTGCCATTCAAGCAGACAGCACCCTGCAACCAGTGCTGTCCGTTCTACAGCGTTCCTATATCTTGTGACCCCAGCGTTTACTCTTGAGAGCATTCCTGTACCCGTGACCCCGGCTTTCCTTGGACTTTATTTGCCTTCTGCCTGCCCTGACCCCGGCCTGTCTACGACTACTCTTCTACCTGCTCCTTTGTACCTCTTCTGCCCGCATGTTGCCGACCCTGCTTGTACCCGACTGTCTGCCTGCCTGAACCATCTGTACCGTACTACCAGCCTGTTACTGACCAAGCCTGCATCACCATTCTTCTGTTTGCATGAGTCTCAGTGGACCCTCACCGACCACCAGTTACTAAGTCCAGCCCTCATGCCCCCCTGTGCTCCAGAGCTCCCTGTCTACACTACCAGGGGTTCTCGAACTAGGGCTGTAAGAGAGGTTGTTCCCTGCATAAGTCAGACTCGACCACCAGATACGCGACAGTAATGGACAGCCATGGCCGAGTCTGCGAAGGGTACCTCTCCAATGGATGACTTGTGTGTGCACCTTGCCGGTCTCACCCAAGCTGTGAAAAACTTGCAGGAAGGATACACCCGCCTGGAAGGAAGAGCCCAGTTCCGGCCAGTCCGCCCCCGCACCATTGTGACTCTACCAACGGAAACCCAAGGTGCTAATGCCGGAGCGGTTTGCGGGGGACCGCACAAAGTTCTGGGCATTCTGCAACTCTTGCAAACTATATTTCGCTCTCCAGCCATTGACCTTTTCCCTAGAAGCAACTAAGGTGGGATTTGTAATCTCCCTTCTCCTGGAAGTGTCGCAAGCTTGGGCTCACAACCTTCTTGAACAGAAGGCCCCAGAAACCACCAGTTTGGATCAGTTCTTCCAAGCTATGGTCCAGCTGTACGAAGACCCCCATCTGGCGGCCACTGCGGAAGCTGCACCTCATGCACTGTAAAAAGGCCGCCGCATGGCGGAGGAGGTTGTTTCTGAGTTCCGGCACTGGAGCGCTGTCAGTTCAGGCTGGTTCTCTCAGAGCTGCTCAAGGATGAGCTGGCCCACTTCGGGGTGCCGCATACCCTAGACGCCCTGATCAATCTGGCCATTCAGATTGATCGTCGCCTGCGGGAACGCAGGGCTGAGAGATCTACAGGGCCCACATGCCTCACCTGGATGATGCCCAGAGTACCCAGTTATCCCGGTCCTAGTCCAGCTACAACCTCCTCCTCCTCCGCTCCACAAGACCACCCAGAACCCATGCAAACTGGGCTTCTTCGCCCCTCACTAACCCCCGAAAAATGACGTATGGCACACAATCTCTGCCTGTACTGTGGAGGACTCGGGCACCTGGTGAGGAATTGTCCTGCCAAGGCCGGTAAGTGTACTACCTCTACTCAAGAGAGACTGCTGTACCTGTCAAATGACTATCCCAGTACAGGCTATCCTTGACTCAGGAGCGTGTAGTTGTTTTGTTGACTCCACCTTTGCAGCTCACCACCAGATTCCACTGCGACCCAAAGACTACCCCATGGTCGTCCGGCTTGCCGATGGGTCGACCATAAGATCCGTCACCGTCACCCATGAAACCATTCCCGTACCTACTGAGACGGTGGGGGGTGACCTGGAGTTTCCGGTCTTCCTAGGCCTTCAGTGGCTCCGGACACCCCCCATATCAACTGGGCATCGGTACACTTCAGTTCTCCATACTGTCTCCACCATTGCCTCCCGCAATCCCAGGAAGTTTCCCCTTGTGTGCTATGTATGGACACAGATAATGACCAGCTCACCCACCTGGCTGTTCCCGTACCCTACCTTGACTTCCTGGACGTTTTAGCAAAAAGGGGGCTGACGTCCTCCCACTGCACAGACCCTATGATTGTCCGATTGACTTCCTACAGTTCGGCCGAATCTTCCCTCTGTCCGAGGTACAGTTGGTAGCCCTCAAGGCGTATCTCGATGAGAACCTGGAGAAAGGGTTCATCAGACCCTCCACCTCGCCAGCAGGAGCAGGGAAATATTTTTTGTTGAGAAAAAGGACCATTCCCTTAGGCCTTGTTTTGATTACCGGGATCTCAATAGGATCACCGTCAAGAACCGGTACCCCTTGCCTTTGGTCCCGGAGCTTTTTCAGAGACTTGGAACGGAGACTGTGTTCACGAAGCCGGATCTCCGTGGGACTTATAACCTCATCCGCATACGTGAAGGGGATGAGTGGAAAACAGCCTCCCGAACTTGGTTTGGCCACTAAGAGTACCTCGTTATGCCCTTTGGACTCTAACGCCACCGCTACGTTCCAGCATCTGGTGAACAATGTCTTCTGGGACTACCTGGATCAGTTTGTATTGATTTACTTGGACGACATCCTGATCTCCCCTTCCTTGGAAGAGCACCGCAGGCACGTGAGATGCGTGCTCAACCGCCTCCGGCAACATGGCTTATATGCCAAGGTGGAAAAATGCGCTTTTGAATGCGCCAGCATCTCTTTCTTGGGATTCAACATCTCCATCACAGGGATAACCATGGACCCACAAAAGGTCTCAGCCATCTTAGACTGGCCAGCGCCAGTTGACAAGAAGGGAATCCAGCGCTTTGTCGGGTTCGCAAACTTCTATAGGAAGTTCATCAAGGGGTTCTCGGCAGTCATTGCGCACATAACCCAACTCCAAACAGGACTCTTGCTTCCGCTGGACTCCTGAGGCTCAAAAAGCCTTCTCAAACCTCAAGGAACTGTTTACCTCTGCTCCCATTCTGAAGCATCCTGATCCTGCCTTACCTTATATCCTTGAAGTGGCAGAGATAGCAATAGGAGCAGTCCTTTCCCGGAGACTAGGTCCAAAGGCCTTGCTCCATCCCATTGCCTTCTTTTCCCAGAAACTCGCCACCTGAGAAAAACTATGATGTCGGTAACAGGGAATTGCTGGCGATCAAATTGGCTCTGGAGGAATGGCGGTACCTCCTGGAGGGAGCTTCACATCCTTTTCTGGTCTTCACCAACCATAAAAATTTAGAGTATCTGCGGACCGCCAAGAGACTCAAACCTCGGCAGGCAAGGTGGGCACTGTTTTTCTCACGCTTCCAGCTGCACATTTCATACAGGCCCGGGTCCAAGAATGTGAAGCCCAATGCCTTGTCCAGGATGTTTCACGAATCCGGAGACCTTTCTCCTCCAGATACAATCCTGCTTGCCCACAGTTTCTTGCTAACCCAAGAAGACCTTCTCACCCAGATCAGGCGATCCTTAGCCAGCCTCACCGTGCCGTCAGACTCTGGACTCACATTTAAAGACTGGCTGTGGTGGTCAGGTACCCGACACTTCATTCCGCAGGAGCTGCGCTTAACTGTGCTTGAACTTTGCCATGACCTCAAACTAGCTGGGCACTTTGGTGGTCGCAAAACGGCAGAGCTGCTATCCCACTCGTTGGTGGCCTCGCCTGAATGAAGACTGCAGGGACTATGTGGGTGCCTGCCCCGTTTGTGCCAAAAACAAGACTGAAAGGTCTAAAGCTTGGGGTTTGCTAAATCCACTGTCCATTCTGGAAACTACCTTGGTCCCAAATCACAATGGATTTTACAGTCGAGCTGCCCCCATCTGCAGGCTTTAATGCTATCCTTGTGGTGGTGGATCGCCTCACCAAAATGGCCCATTTCATACCCATGAAGGGCACCCCCTCGGCAGCCGAGACAGCAGAGACCTTCATAAAAGAAGTGGTCCATCCCCATCAGCATAGTGTCGGACCGGGGGGGGGGTGCAGTTTACATACCATTTCTGAAAATCCCTATGTTCCTCTCTGGAAATTGACCTGGCCTACTCCTCAGCTTATCATCCGCAGTCAAACAGCCAAACAGAGAGGAGAAACCAGACCCTCGAGCAGTACCTCCAAGGCTACTCCTCGTTTTCCCTGTTGCCGGTAGCCAAATTCACCTACAACAATTCAGTTCATTCTGCCACCATGCAATCCCCGTTCTGGGCGAATTTTGGCTACGATCCTACCTTCCTACCTAATCTGTTGACGGAGAGTACAGTACCTGCCGTACAGGAAGTCACCCAGTTCTTAGAAAGAAACAGCAAGCTTTTACAAGAGACTCTTTCCCAGACCCAGGCACTCAACAAGAGAAACTTTGATAAAGGGAGATGAGGAGAATTGGAACTACAACCTGGTCAACGGGTCTGGTTGTCAACTAAAAACCTGAGACTATCCTGTCCCTCCAAAAAGCTAGGGCCAAAGTACATTGGGCCCTTTCCGGTAAAGAGGAAGATCAACAGGGTGACATATGAGCTGGACCTACCCCCTTCGTTTCACATCCACTCAGTCTTTCATGTGAACTTGCTTAAACTAGTGGTCAAGGATCTTTTCCCTGGGCACAGTACAGCCCCACCAGAACCAGTCTTAGTGGACGGAGAGGAGGAGTTTGAGGTGGAAACCATCCTCGACTGCAGGAGAAGAGGGGGCATCGTTCAGTTTCTGGTGAAATGGAAGGGGTATGGGCCGGAAGAAAGCTCTTGGGAGCCAGAAAGCAACCTGCATGCCGGGGAGTTAATTAAGGTTTTCTGGAGAAGACATCCGGCCAAGAGGGCCCGTTTGGGCATCCGGAGGCCTCCCCTTGGGGGGGCAATGTAAGGAAACAACTGTGGCCCCTGGAATGCCTTTGCGCGGGCGCATGTAGCTTTCTACAGTGGTCTTGTATCCTGTGACCCCAGCGTTTACTCTTGAGAGACTTCCTGTACCTGTGACCCCATTTTTTCTTGGACTTTGTTTGCCTACTGCCTGTCCTGACCCCGGCCTGTCTACGACTACTCTTCTGCCTGCTCCTTTGTAACTCTGCTGCCTGCACATTGCCGACCCTGCTTGTACCCAACTATCTGCCTGCCTGACCCATCTGTACCACACCGCCAGACTGTTACCAACCCAGCCTACATCACCATTCTTCTGTCTGCACAAGTCTCAGTGGACCCTCACCGACCACCAGTGACTAAGTCCAGCCCTCATGCCCCCTGTGTCCCCTGCATAAGTCAGACTTGTCCACCAGGTACATGACACTCCCCCATTGGTGCGGATGGTAAATTGCCGTTCATTGGTGGCTGATTGGGTAAGCTTGGGTTGGAACGGACAAATTACAATAAATTTAGCATATAGTATATATTTACATATTTGTACTTTATCACTAATTGACTATCTTGTTTGTATGTATGTTTTTTTTCTGGTCCGCTAATCCCCTGAAGAAGCCGATATCAGTGAAACATGTTGAGATCAGACACCACATCATGACCACCTATGTGACTCCTTTCTATGACAATAGAACCAGTATATTCTGCTACATGTTTTCGGTAAAAAAAAATCCCAAAAAGCATGTATTGATTCTACAAACTAGGGGATGGATTTATGGGACTTTTTATTTATTTTATTTTTTTTACTAGTAATGGCGATGATCAGCGATTTTTAGAGGGACTGCAACATTGTGGCGGACAAATTTGGCACTAAGGGGTTGATTTACTAAAGCTGGAGAGTGCAAAAACTGGTGCAGCTTTGCATGCTAGCCAATCAGCTTCTAACCTCAGCTTATCCAATCAAGCTTTGACAATAAAACCTTGACACTGATTGGTTTCTGTGTGGGGCTGCACCAAATTTTGCACTTTCAAGCTTTAGTAAATCAACTTGTAAGTGATATTTTTTGGGGACCAGTGACACCAATACAGTGATCAGTGCAAAAAAAAAACGCACTGCCATTGTACAAATGACACTGGCAGGGAAGGGGTTAACACCAGGGACGATCAAAGGGTTAAATGTGTTCCCTGGGAGTGCTTTCCAACTATGGGGGATGGTTGCACTGTAGGTCGGAATTGAAATTGATCAATTTATCTTCCTATGTGCTTACTGATTCAGACAAACAAATACTCTCTAAAGGCTTAGGGTTCTGCCCTCATGTCAGCATTGACCACTTTGAAATTATTAAGGATGTAAATATCTTTGTACATAATTTACTGGTGAAAATTATGTATTCCAAACAAAATTCCAACAACATGCGTCTATGGCACTGATATTTTCGCCTACATGCCAGATGAATGAGCCCCTTGGTGGTTTCCCACCATTGTGACACTAGAGAGGTGGGGTAGGACCAAGCACTCAGGCTATATTAGCAGAGCACACCCAGAGAGTTTGTGCTATCTGTCTTGGTGGGATCCTTCCCCGTCCCTTTGATATACACCTACACTGGAGACCTATTCCTGCTAGGCAAGTTCAACGTTGCAGGATAGCCTACTAACATCTATGGCACTATTTATGGGGTGTTTCTTTAGCATGGTAAGTGAGTATTGCTTATTGCTCCCTCCTCTTTCTGTCCTTTTGATCTATTGGGGATTTGTTGTCTGTTACATGTAATTACCAATGGCCTCTTGGTGATTTGTGGTAGCACTAATCTGTGTTTTATTGTAGAGTCCAAGATGGAGATTTATTTTGTTTCTTTCTACAATCACTGCACTCAGTCTTTGCTATATGAACACTATTCACTTGTAGATATAATATGGTGCCTCACAGCACCTACTGCATCATATTTTTTTTTTATCTCAAAACAAACTTTATTGAGCCACAGTAAATATAGATTACAAAGGCATTGAGCATTGCATTGGTCAAGCACAGCACATTACATCTATCAATATTCCATTGCAGATACATATGTCGCAGGCACCACCCACCTACATGCATTATTCCCCAAAGCAACCAACTACCTCCCTCCGTTTTCAGCCCATATAGCCAGAAAATATGTAATATATAGTCCCAGGACCTCCCCACTTTATAATAGCAACCGATCCATAACGAGCTCTGCCGGAGCTAGACCAGGTACCGCCAGCCATGGTGACCAGACCCTCTCAAATTTGGTCTTGCTGCCTCTATGTTGGTAAATTACTTTTTCAAACCCAATGGTGTGGTTCATTTGAGCCACCCACTGCAGCGGTGTGGACGCGTCCCACGAATCGCCGTAAAAAGGCGGCGATTCGCGCAGGCTGGCGGCGGCGCGCTCTCGTGCTCGACACACTCCGGAGGAGTGTGCCCGTGGCTCGGGCGGACCCGATGTCCGCCGGCGAGCCGCGATGAAAAAGTAAACACGGCGGTTCCCCGCTCTGTCAGTGCGGGCATAGGAGATCTACTGATCCCTGTCACTGGGATCAGTTAGGTCTCTTATGCCCATTACAGTCCAGCCCCCCCCCACAGTTAGAACATGCCCAGGGAACACAGTTAACCCCTAGATCCCCCCCTGCAGGTTAACCCCTTCACTGCCAATGACATTTACACAGTAATCAGTGGACATTTAAATTTCTGATCGCTGTATAAATGTCATTGGTCCCAAAAAGTGTCAAAAATGTCCAACATGTCTGCCCCAATATTGCAGTACCGCTAAAAATCGCAGATCGCCGCCATTACTAGTAAAAAAAAAAATAAAAACCCCAGAAATTAATTCTCATCATCCGTAAACGTGGCAACTTTTGCGCAAACCAATCAATCAACGCAGATTGCAATTTTTTTTACCAAAAATATGAGGAAGAATATAAATCGGCCAAAACCAATGAAAAAAAAAGTTTTTTTATATTTTTTTTGGATTTGAATTAGCAAAAAGTAAGAAATATTGTTTTTTTTTTGCAAAATTGTCGCTCTTTCTTTGTTTATAGCGGCATTCAGAAATGACACAGAGGTGATCAAATACCACCAAAAGAAAGCTCTATTTGTGGGGAAAAAAAGACGCAAATTTCGTTTGAGTACAACGTCGCACAAACGCGCAATTGTCAGTTAAAGCGATGCAGTGCCGAAACGCAAAAAGTGCTCTGGTCCTAAAGGGGGAAATCCTTCGGGGGCTGAAGTGGTTAAGCTCTGTTAGGCAGCTTTACATGCCGCAGTCACAATGCTTTAGGCATAATAAGAAGTTTCCCCCTATAACAGGTTTTTGGTGTCACTCTTTCTGGCCAGCCTATAACCCTAATGTAACGGTGTTATGTTGGAGTTATTGACTGGCTGTGAGTAAGTTGGGGTTAGGGCAAATTACTTGCCTTACCCCGGCGCTGACAACCCACACTGCACTAAAAAAACTGGCTCCTAACTTTTTTAGCTGGCTCCTAGACTCAAAGCAAATTTGTCAAGCCCTGTAAACAACACAACAAGCCTCCAATCAGTGCACTTGTGTGTATAATTTAGATAAAAAAAACGATGTATCTTAAATATTAAATACACAAAAACAGGTAATCAAAACTTTTGGATGGAAAAAAAAAATGGGCTAACTTTATTATGTCGTTTTTTAAATTCTTTAAAGTGTATTTTTTCCAAAAAAAATTGCGTTTGAAAGACCGCTGCGGAAACATTGTGTGACATAAAATATTGCAACAACCACCATTTTATTCTCTAGGGTCTCTGCTAAAAATATATAATGTTTGGAGGTTCTCAGTGATTTTCTAGCTGAAAATACTGGATTTTTACTTGTAAGCAACACATGTCAGAAAAGATTTAGTCTTTAAATGGTTAAACTGAGTTCTTCTAAACACCTGAGTTCATTCCTTTGATAAGTAGAAACATTGTATCTCTTTGGTTCTTTTATCAGTGATGATAAAATGATAGATCAAATAGAGCTTTATTTTGGTGGTATTTGATCACCTCTGTGGTTTTTATTTTTTGCGCTATAAACAAAGAGCGACAATTTTGAAAAAAGAACAATATTTTTTACTTTTTGCTATAATGCAAATCCAAAAAAAAAAATATACAAAAAAAAAAAATTATTCATCATGTTTGGCCAATTTATATTCTTTTACATATTTTTGGGGCGGACATGTCAGACATTTTTGACACTTTTTTGGGACCAATGACATTTATACAGCAATCAGAAATGTAAATATCCACTGATTACTGTATAAATGTCATTGGCAGTGAAGGGGTTAACACTAAGGGGGCAGTGAAGGGGTTAACTGTGTTCCCTCATTGTGTTCTAACTGTGTGGGGACGGGGCTAGCCGGACATAACAGATCTCACTGATCCTGATCACAGGGATTAGTAGATCTGCTATGTCCCCCTTCACAGAACGGGGAACTGCCGCGTTTACATCGGCGGTTCCCTGTTCTGCAGCTCTGACAGGCAATCCCGGGTCACGAGCGGACATCGAGTCCACCCGACTCGCCGCCTGTGAGTGTGCGCCGGGGGCGTGCACAGGGGATGACGTCCATGGACGTCGTCCCAAAAATTCAGATCCGCGCTGGAGCCATACTTTGGCAATAGCGCAGATCTGAAGGGGTTAAGCTGAAAAAGCTGATGGAGCGCAAATTTACCACCTTCTGGCATATTCCATTTTTGGAGCAATATATTGAAGAAAAATGTTGCCCGATGGGCTTGCAAGTCCAGATTTTCCCTAGCCTGAGGTATACTGACAATGCATTTAAAAGAAAATGTGAGGACAACCTTTTAGCATACTCTCATGAAATGATGAGGTTCCTAATTGTTGAAAATAGGAAGATTCTGGTAGTCATTGATTCAGATATCAACGAGCTATTTGTACAGCATCCCAATATCACCAATCAACCACTGTTTAAAAGAAAAATAGATTGAGCTGATCCAATACTTGGAGAAGTTCAATATAGACATCATTAAGAACAAGGATCAAAAATTCTTTATGGACAAAAGAGCTTTCTGCCAGGGCATTGCCTTTAACTACTTCAGCTCCAGAAGGTTTTACCCCTTCCTGACCAGGTCATTTTTTGTGATACTGCACTACATTGCTTCAACTAGCATTTGCGCAGTCGTGCGACACTATACCCAAACAAAATTGATGCCCTTTTTTCCCCCACAAATAGAGCTTTCTTTTGGTGGTATTTGATTACCTCTGCAGTTTTTATTTTTTGCACTATAAGCAAAAAAAAAACCTGACAATTTTGAATAAAAAAAAATATTTTTTACTTTCTGCCATAAAACATATCCAATAAAAAAATGTATAAAAAAAATGGAATTTCTTCATCAATTTAGGCCAATATGTATTCTAAATAAAAATAACAATAAACCTACGCTTACAAGTAAAAGTCACAAGCAGCTTGCACAATATACTGGCGGCAAAAAATGACACAAAAACACAAAAGGGTGCAGTGCTAAATAATTAAGAGTACTTAACCACTTCAATACTGGACACTTAAACCCCCTTCCTTCCCGGACCAATTTTCAGCTTTCAGTGCTGTTGCAGTTTGAATGACAATTGCGCGGTCATGCGACACTGTACCCATATGAAATTTTTATCATTTTTTTCACACAAATAGAGCTTTCTTTTTGTGGTATTTAATCACCCCTGGGTTTTTTATTTTTGCGCTATAAATTAAAAAAGACTGAAAATTTTCAAAAACAATGCATTTTTCTTAATTTCTGTTATAAAAATTTGCAAATTAGTAATTTCTCTTCATAGATTTTGACCAAAAATGATACTGCTACATTTCTTTGGTAAAAATGACCCAAATCGGGGTTTATTTGGTGTTGGCGGACAGACAGATGTGACGGGGACTGTGACAGATGTGACGGGGACATACAAATGTTTTGGGGATGGTGACAGATGTGACGGGGGCAGACAGATGTTTTGGGGACTGTGACAGATGTGACGGGGACATACAGATGTTTTGGGGACTGTGACAGATGTTTTGTGTATGGTGGCAGATGTGATGGGGGACATACAGATGTTTTGGGGGCTGTTTTATGGGGACACTTATGTGTATGTTGACAGGGGTATCAGTGTGCTTGGTGCACTGTGTGGGGGGCAATCTGTGAGAGCTTTCTGCATGAAATCATCAGAGTGTCTAACGGGGGGTGTGTCACGTGGTTCGTGTGACTATGGGGACA
>BLSH010074502.1:506980-526546 GCA_018402905.1 Glandirana rugosa | reverse complement strand
TGTCTCTGTTTGCAGAGACACTGTCAAGAGGGGGGCGGCTCGAGTCACTCTCAAGTCACGTCCCCCCCCCCTTCTCCCCTTAGTCACTGAGCTCGGCGGGGGGAGAACTGTCACAGAGACGTTTGTCTCTGTTTACAATGTGACGGCTGTGATTGGACACAGCCGTCACATGATCGGGAGGGCCAATCAGAGCGCTCATTTCCCGATCTCTGCTCAGCTGAATCCTATGATCATAATGATCACAGGATCCAGCCGCAGCGCGCCACGTGGACGCTCTGCGAGTACCGGTTCTGCAGGACGTATATGCACGTTCTGTCAGAACGGGGAAGCTCCCACCCGGACGTACATATACAGTGGCCGGGTGGGAGGTGGTTAAAAAGAAAATCCATAGTAGAAAGTTCATAACAAGAGGAGTCCAGATGATGTGATTTCCAAATGGTGAATAAGAAATCTTGTGAGGAATCCTCCACCATTGGGTACACACAGACTGCCTCTTACCGTAAATTGTGGACCACTCAATAAAGCGGTCACTTGCCCTTATTACAGATCAGATCACTCGGATATCAGATATCAAGGTCTCCTTCCACATCAGGCAGACTCCTTATAACAGGGACTCCACCAGGTTTAAAATGACATCTCATGGTGCAGTATGTTCAAAACTATGTGAGAAAAACTCGATATGTAAACATGTAAATCGATAATAAAAACAAAAATATTTCCAACCCACAAAACGTTGACCTCCGTGCACAGCGACGGTGTAAAACCTTGCGGAGCTTTATTAGGTGGTCCACAATTTACGGTAAGAGGCTGTGTATACCCGCTGGTGGAGGATTCCTTACAAGATTTCCTTTTCACCATTTGGAATTCACGTCATCTGGACTCCTCTTATTATGAACATCCAATATGTATTCTGCTACATGTCTCTCCCTGAATGATAGCCAGACCCGCTGATTGGTTCCTGACATGCTATGTGATTTTGCGCTTAAGGACCCGCCCTTCCACAGTAAATGTACGTGGGGTGGTCCTTAAGCTGTTAAATGGCATATCACTCCACCAAGATGGCAGCCTCATAGGGAATTTCCCAAAGGCGACATGTCTGACAGTGATGCTGCATCTGATACAGCCTCATTAGAATCCATCCCTTTCACGTATAAGAATATGGGAGATTTCCTCCTCTAAACGACAGAGTTACAAACGTCCCAATTTAGAAAATTTTAATGGAAGATCTGAGGACTCAAAAAGACATCCACACCCCAATTCTGATAGAGAAACATCTGGCTCATCCACTTCCACAAGTTCAAAAACCACCAAGTTCCTGACCAATTACACACAAGGTAGCTCTTCATCCACCCTAGCTACCTCCAATATAGCTCTTTCCTCCTCAGACAATGATCCCACCATTTTTTTACCCAATTTGGACAGCACCAATCCCACCCGAATGCAGGTTATGAGGGTGCTGAACCAATATGCGTACAAGCCAAACCAGATAACAAATAGTCACTGATGGTGGGGACACAGCCAGAAATGGAAATTATCAATTTATCTTCCTATGTGCTTACTGATTCAGACAAACAACTACTTTCTAAAGGCTTAGACTTCTGCCCTCGTGTCAGCATTGACCACTTTGAAATAATTAAGAATGTAAATATCTTTCTATGTAATTTACTGGTGAAAATGATGTATTCCAAACAAAATTCTAATGACAATACAGTGTCACTTTCAGATAATAACTGCAAAACTGACTTTCGAATGTTGAAAATTCTGAACAAATTATTGTCAGTTGTCCTGATTTAATTGATACTATTGACTTGGAGGAGGTTTTGAATTTGTTGGAGGATGAAACTGATCCCAAAATCCATCTTAGAAAATCCAATAAATTTCCTTCAACACAAAACAATCCCAATTTAGCAATATTTTTAAAACAAGTTACCTCTGAAGTAGAGAAAATCACAACTAAGGAATATGGTAAATCCAATTTAACCAATACTGAACACAGAGACCTTACGCAGCTTATGAATGGGATGGATTTAGTCATAAAGCCCTCTGATAAAGGTGGCAATATTGTAGTAATGCATGTGGAAAAATATCAAAAGATGTGCCACAAGCTCCTAGCCAACAAGAGCTGATACAGACAAGCTGGAATAGATAAAGTATCTAAAATGAATCATGAATTTTACCAATTGGTGCACTTTGCCCATAGAGGAGGTATCATCTCTAAATAAATATGGGAGTTCATTCAAACCCCTTACCCTCAAGAGGAATGCTTCTATACTCTCCTAAAAATGCATAAAAATTTGTTGGACCCCCCTCAGGAAGACCCATCATTTTCTGGTAATGGGTGCATCACTGAGAACGCTAGTCATTTCATTGACTCAATCCTACGTCCATTTGTTCTTTCTATCCCTTCATACTTACAAGATACTATGCATCTGTTACAACAAGTACTGGAGGGGGTTCATGTCCCCACTTCAGCATGGCTAGTTACTGTGGCTGTGGAGGCTTTGTATTGTAGCATACCGCATGACCTTAGTATTGATGTTATACGATCTAATCGATTTCAGCAGGATCAGCATAAAGGGGATTTTCATGAATTTGTGTTGGTGTTACTACACTTTGTGCTATCCAGTAATATTTTCTGTTTTGCTGGCTTTCACTACCTCCAGGTACAGGGGGTGGCCACGGGCACTTGCTGCGCCCCCTCTTATGTCAACTTGTACCTGGGGGTGGGAGCATTACATTTCTTCCAACGATGATCTCTTGATGTACCAGTGTCATGTTCTCTCATGGAACAGGTACATCGATTACATTTTTATTAAAGGACGATAAGTGATACATTTCCAACGCCTTGTACCACAAGCACGGGCAATACAATACTACATGCCCCAAGTGCACATCCTGCCCCACTCATACGCTTCATTCCATATGGACAGTACCTGCGACTCAAGCCTGAGCTTCTACGTTACGGGCAAGGGGGTACAGCAAAAAATGTCTGATTGGGGCCTACAATCGCGCCAAATATCAATCTAGAGATTCCGTGTTATTTTATAAGAAGGCCAAAAAAAAAACAAGCAACATGGTCAGGTTTATTACCCGATACAATTCTCAACATGCACAGATCAAAGCTATCTTACAGAGACATTGGTATCTGCTAACCCAGGATCCGATAATTTCTAAATTAATTTCACCCCAGCCAACCATGGTCTTCAGACAAGCTTTCTCACTGAAAGACAAATTGGTACACAGTAATTTTCCGGGACCTAGTGTTAGTTAGAACCAACTTGTTAAAGGGACCTTCAAATGTGGGACATGCTCCTTCTGTAAACATATTAATACTAGCAAAAATATCACTCTGCCCAACAGTAAAACATTTAGAAAAAAAAAAAGATTTATCAACTGTCAGACACAGGGGATAGTCTGTCTTATGACCTGCGAATGAGGGGCCTTCTACGTAGGGAAAACTATTAGAGAATTTTAGAGATGGATACACAAACACATTTATGCTATTGGAATTGAAATGCATTGAAATATTGATCTTTATTCCTCAATAGGGAGACACGCAGCCCATAATCACTCATATTGTTCTTCGAGGTGCAAGTTTTGGCCTTGGAACATTTTGCAGATAGAGATGAGGTGGATCCACTTACTCAGGGTTACTTCAGCCCTGGGTTTGAATGATGCCACCTCATTTAAGCCCTTTTAAGTAAATTAATTATCGTAGTACATCATTTTTGTGTTTTTTGGAATTTAATGATGTTATTCTATGTATACATTTTGGGAGGCATTATGTTTTTTTTAACCACTTCAGCCCCGGAAGGATTTCCCACTTTAGGACCAGAGCCCTTTTTGCGATTCGGCGCTGCGTCGCTTTAACTGACAATTGCGCGGTCGTGCGACTTTGTACCCAAACGAAATTTGCGTCCTTTTTTTCCCACAAACAGCTTTCTTTTGGTGGTATTTGATCATCACTGCGTCATTTCTGATCACCGCTATAAACAAAAGAGCGACAATTTTGCAAAAAAACCCAAATTTCTTACTTTTTGCTAAAATACTAATCTAAAAAAAAAAATACAAAAAAAATTTTTTTTTCACCGTTTTTGGCCGATTTATATTCTTCCTCATATTTGCGATAAAAAAAATCGCAATTGGCTTTTATTGATTGGTTTGCGCAAAAGTGGCAGCGTTTACGGATGATGAGAATTAATTTCTGGGGTTTTTATTTTCTTTTTCTTTTTTATTAGTAATGGCGGCGATCTGCGATTTTTAGCAGTCCTGCGATATTGGGGCGGACATGTCGGGCCATTTTGACACTTTTTTGGGACCATTGGCATTTATACAGCGATCAGTGCTATAAAAATGCACTGATTACTGTGTAAAGCACATTCGCAGTGAAGGGGTTAACCTGCAGGGGGCGCTCTAAGGGTTAACTGTGTTCCCTGGGCGTGTTCTAACTGTGGGGGGACTGTCCTAGCAGGGGAAGGGAAGCGATCACAGCTACCGTGTAGAGGAAGGCTATGATCACAGCCCTTCCCCCTCTCACAGAACGGAGGTCCGTGTTTACTTACACGGACCTCCGTTCTTTCACTCCGGGGGGGCATTGCGGGTAGCCGGCGGCAATTGAAGCCGCCACACCCGCTCCCTGGCCCTCCCCGAACACAGTTAGCGTGCGGGCGCGCCTCCGGCGGCGCGCGCGCACTCACAGTGCGAGATCTCACAGCCGCCGTCAGATGACGGCGATTTGCGATATCGCGCCACTTTGTCGCCGTCAACCTGCGGTTGGCGGTCCGCAAGTGGTTAATTCTGTTTATTGGTATTTTCAATAGAGGTTTACAAAACATTACAAAGTAATTCGGCCATACCCTGGCTTGAATCTACTAACATTGAGTTGCTAAACAAAAACAAAATTCTTAGGCTTCTTTCACACTGAGGTGCTTTAAAGACGCTATTTAGCTAAAAATAGCGTCTGTAAAGCGCCTCAGAAATCCCCTCAATCCACCCCAATGTGAAAGCCCTGAGTGCTTTCACACTGGGGCAGTACGCTTGCAGGACGCTACAAAAAGTCCTGCAAGCAGCATCTTTGGAGCAGTGTATATACCACTCCTCTACCGCCCCTGCCATTGAAATTAATGGCAAGTGCTTCAGTAGCGCGGAGCGATGCCACTTTTAACTCTGCTTTATCCCCTTGTGGGGGGTTAAAAGCGCCTGCATAGCGGAGCCATATCGCTGGTAGAACTCTGCTAAAACTAGCGAGGTTTCACCGCGGCTTAGCCTGCAGTGTGAAAGTAGCCTTAAACACAAGTGACTTAACACTAGAGATGTTCACAACTTCTCTCTGTTGGTGTGATAGGACACTTAGTGCATACTGGGGAGCTGAATGGCTCCACCATGCTCTGCTAAATTGTACTTTGTTAATCCAATAAAGAAGGAGCAGTAGGCTGTAGTGGGGGGCCAGCGCTCAACCACAGATCAGGGACTTATATTAGTCCGAAGGTGAGTTATTGGGATGCGTTAGATGTGTCTGCTTCCAAATATGCCAGATCTTGTCAAACCTGACTGGGCAGCCTCTTGCTATATATGTCGATTTGTATAAGGGGATTATTGCGTTGACCAGTGCTTTCCAAGAGTTTAGAGATTGGGCCGATAAAGGTTCTGGTTGCCCGTCGATGAGACAGATAACCTACCAGGCCCAACAGACAGACCTCCACCTTCAAAGGAATGGGGATGGTGATGAGTGCCGAGATAAACCCAGTAACCCTACTCCAGTAAACCTGAATCTCAGGGCATGACCACACCATGTGATTAAAGTCGGCTCTCGGGATTCCACACCTCCAGCAGGCCATACAAGACTTGGGGTAAATTTTGTCTAACTTATAGGGCTTCATGTACACACGATGCATTAATTTAAATTGGATTAGGCGATCTCTAGCCGAGACCAGTTGTGAGAATGGCTATTCCCAGATCTCCTCCCAGCTCTCCGCATCCAACCCCAGAAACTTACCGAGCCATTTGTCATACAAGGTCTCCAGCCCCAAATTGATCGAGGGATGAAGAGTTTTATATATTGTGGAAGTTGGTTTAGACATTGATTCATCCTTCAATGCAGTCTCCAGGTTAGATCGGAAGAGGAGCAGAGAGTGGGGGTCGAACCGGGAATCGAATGCATGACGAATTTGTAAGAATTTAAAAAAATGTTGATTTGAGAGCACATATCGTTCCTTGGAGGAGTCAAATGAAGGGAAGTTACCATTGGGATAGAGGTGTACTATTCTCCTGACTCCCCTTGAGGCCCAGAAACCTGGATCAGGTACAGTAAGGAATTCTGGAAGTTTAGGATTTAGCCACAAGGGGGTACCAGAGGACCAAGTGTGATAGTCAGATTGTCTCTTACAGACCAGTAGCTGCCATACCCTCACCACCACCTTCATGGATGCAGTCAGGGAAACTTGTGCATTAGTACCCCTGTATAGAGTGTTTCTCAGTGATTCGAATGATCCCAAGTATGCAGCCTCCAGGACTACTGCAGAATTGGAGTCATCTGAAATCGCCCAATTATGAACGTGGCCAAATAAGGCTGCATAAAAGTATTTCTGGAGGTCCGGACAAGCAAGGCCTCTCTCCAACCAGGGCCGTTTGAGTATGGATTTGTTTATTCTGGGAGGTTTAGCTCTCTACAGGAAAGGAAAGAGAAGTGACTCAAATTATCAAAAAAATGCTTTGGGGATCCAGACTGGGGAATGTCTGAGGGCATATAGAAAATTGGTTGGACTTTCATTTTGATCAGGTTAACTCTGCCTAAAAGTGACAGGGGGTAGATTGTCCCAGGCCCTAAGACGCTGTTCAAGCTGTATAAGTAAGGGCTGGAGATTTAGAGATATGTACTTCTAAACATTCAGGGTAATGGTGATACCCAGATAGCAGATGGAGGAAGGCCATTGTAGGGAAGACGAGGCAGCCACAGAACCAGGAGTTGGTTGATCAATAGGTAGTATTTGGGATTTACTCCAGTTTAGTTTTAAGCCTGACAACTTAGTAAAATCAGAGATTATCTCTAGAGCAGCCGTTAATGAGGGTCCCAGATCACTGAGAAACAGCAATAAGTCAAGGCTAGTTTTTCAACAATGGTGCCTACCTTAATGCCCTTCACCGAGTCCGACCGCCGCAAGGCCGTAGCCAAAGGCTCCATTGCCAGGGCTAATAGGAACGGGGAAAGGGGGCAGCCTTGTCTCGTACCCCGCTCGACAAAGAAGGGGCCAGAGAGAAGTCCGCCCAGTTTAATTTGCGCAGTTGGCGATTTGTATAAAATCTCAATCCACTTGCAGAAGTAGGGACCGAAGCCGATTACTTTTAGAACTGCCTGCATGTATCTCCATGTTACCGTGTCAAATGCCTTTTCTATATCAAATGCAACCATTATCTGAGTCTGAGAAAATGTAGGTGGGAGTTGTAGATGGGTGAAAACTCGTCTGAGATTAATATCGGTGAATTTGCCCGGCATAAATCCTGTTTGGTCAATATCTATCAGTCCGGGTAGTACCCCTACCTGTCGATTCGCTAGGACCTTAGCAAGAATTTTAAGGTCAGAATTAAGTAGAGAGATGGGCCAGTACTAAGTTCAATATTTCGGGTCCTTGCCAGGCTTAGGGATAGGAGGTTATATGTTTAAAATATACTTGTATTTATAGAGACAATGTTTATTTCTTTTCCCCTTCCCTTCCTTTTTTTTTTTCTTCCTCCCTGGGTGATATTGTTCTTCTTTTCGGGGGTTGCGAGTCCCTTTGATTGAAACGGCCACCCCTCTGGGACACCTGGGGTCTGTTTTGACACACATCGCTGGATCCATTCAGAAGAATGGGTGTCCCCGGGTGGCTGTTGATTCTCACACCCCCTTCTGCTTCCGCAGTCGGAGATGGATGGGCTTAGCATCACATGATGTTTCCGCCCATTGTCGTAGATAGTGCATGTGCGGGCTCTCAGAGGGATTGCGTGAAGCGCTGTGCACGACCCTGTTGTCTTTTGCTGTTGGGAACAGCGTTATGACACCTTGTGTCGCACACCACCAGGCTCTCCACGTGCGTTATCGTCCCCGCGGCCATGCCTCTATGGCGGCGATATTTTCACCGGCATTCCAGATTCATGAGCACTTTGACAGTTTCCCCCCATTGTGACACTAGATGGGCGAGGTAGGACCAAGCACTCAGGCTATATTAGCAGAGCACACCCAGAGAGTCGGTGCTAACTGTCTTGGTGGGATCCATCTAGTCCCTTTGATATACACCTACACTGGAGACCTATTTCTGCTAGGTACGTTGCAGGATAGCCCACTATCATCTATGTAGGATTCTTCTGACTCACTTTTCATTTTTGTTGCAGTACTTCACTGGTGTCAAGCACTGTTTATAGGGTGTTTTTTTGGCATGGTAAGGGAGTATTGCTTATTGCTCCCTCCTTTTTCTGTCCTTTTGATCTATTGGGGATTTGTTGTCTGTTACACGTAATTACCAATGGCCTCTTGGTGATTTGTGGTAGCACTAATCTGCGTTTTATTGTAGGGTCCAAGATGGAGATTTATTTTGTTTCTTTCTACAATCACTGCTCTCAGTCTATGCTATATGAACACTGTTCACTCACAGATATAATATGGTCCTTCACAGCACATTCGGCACTTTGTTTCTTCTTCTTTGGAAATTTAGTTCATTTTCACTTTCACTAGATGCACTTTTTTTTTTCAAATATTTTATTTATACCGCAAAAGGCACATCAAGGTTATAACATCAAGAGCGTACATCTAATATAACATATAGGGCGGTCGTATAAAGCATACCAAATCGTAATTTCAAAATCAGAGTACAGCAAACTCAATCAGAACATGGATTGTCTGGAGTAGATTTTGACAATTTTACTTTCCAAAATATTCACTCTCTGTAACAGAACCCGGATCTGCCTATACCAAAATCAATTTTCATAAAACCAAAAAGAGAGAAAGTGGAAAGAAGAGTAAACAGAAAATGAAAAGGAAGAAAGAAAAGACTGATAGAGGGAAAAATAAAGGGCAGGAGGGTGAAAGGGGGGGGGGGTTGATACACAAAGGGGGGTCTCCTGGGGTGGAAATGGATAGCAATGTTACAGAAATACTTTCACTGTGTGACTTCAGTCGCCTGGGTTAAGCATGACTCTCCCTTCATCCGATAGGATGGACAGGTTCCGTAGTCTCCACATCTCAGAATATTTTTCATGTTTGTGCTGCGCTGAGAGGATGAGATCTTCCATTTTGTTTATCTCTTCAACTTTATGGAGCCAGCTGCTGATGGTCGGAGGCCGCAGACTTTTCCATTGCAGAGGGATGCAAGACTTAGCTGCATTTAATAAATGGCGTATAATTGATTTTTTATACATTTTTGGTGGGATAGACGTGTTATGGGTAAGAAAGGCTGGATCATTGTGCGGTCAGCAATCTTTTGGACAATGTTACGAACTTCTCTCCATTATGATGTCAACCTGGGGCAGGACCAAAAAATGTGCAACATCGTACCTCCCTCTTCCTGGCACCGCCCACAACGGTCAACTACGTCAGGGTAAAATTTATGTAGCATCTGTGGCATGTGATACCACTTAGTCAGAATTTTGTAGTTAATTTCCTGCATCTTTGTGCAGATGGATGATTTTAGCGCAACGCTAATCATGTTGCGCTGTTGGCCAATTGTGAATGTGCGGTTTAATTCTTTATCCCATTTCCTCATCCAAGACAGCTGTGGTTGTTCTGAGGGGGTGATCAGAAGACTGTATGTTTTTGAAAACACTTGCGCCAGTACCCCTTCATCTGTGCAATATTCTTCTATAGTGGTAAGGTGTCTACCAAACCTTTTTGGGTTCGGTAAGGAATGAAGGTAATGATGAAGTTGTAATGCACTCCAAAATGTCAGACGAAAAGGACCAGACGGTTCCGTCAGCATAAAAATAGAGGGCTACTGCTCTGCGATCAGGAAATGGGATGCCTGAGCACCATAATTCTGCTGTAGGGTTCTGCACTGCTTATCTCTCAGCCCTGGGGTGAACCGTGGGTTCGTTCCCTGGTATTGGCATTAGGGGAGAGACTGCAGTGGAAAGGATCGTGGAGCACACTCGAGCTGTGGGTCCTATCAAAGGGTGCATTTTTAAGTCAGGGGGCAGCGCATGGTAGCACAAAGGCGCTCCCTTTAGAAGGAGATCAGTCTGGGCTTGCTCTATTTGCACCCATAATTTAATGAGAGAGTGATGGCTCCAGTCTATAAGTCGTCCAAGATGGACTGCCTGATAATACTTCAATATATCTGGAAGGGCTATTCCCCTGTATTGTTTTGGCAGGGATAGCTAGCACCGGGGGACTCGGGCCGTTTCTGCGCCCATATAAACTTAATAAACATAGAATGTACCTGTTTGAAATACTGGGAGGGTACCTTTATTGGTAGAGTTTGGAAGAGATAAATATATTTAGGGAGTATACACATTTTGAGAAGGTTACTCCTACCAAACCACGAATGCAGTTTTTTTTTAATAATAATGTACTACTTTATATACTGTATCACCTATGGATATTGTCAATCCTAATTTTTCAAAATCAATAAAAATATACTTTAAAAAGAAAAACCCCACAAATGCAGTCCCCGGTGCCAAGCATCTAACAATGTGCAGGTACTGACTAGAAGGGGAGGGAAATTAAGTTAGAAAATGCAAGATAATTTAGAAGGTATATGTGTTCACAGGTATTTCAGAGCTATATGTGTCCTTTTGAATCTGAAGCTCAACTTCAATGCCTGTAGAGGCGCAGTGGGGATTCCTATACCCATTGCTTCTGATTTACCAAAATGAATCTTCAGATTCGAAAGCTTACCACATGTCTCAAATTCGCGGAGTAAATTCGCTAGAGATGTCAATGGATTTGTTAGGGAAATGAGCAAGTCATCGTGTATGCCGATATGTTATTTTGTGCACCTCCATCCATCACTCCCGTAATGTCCGGGTTCAAACGAACCTTACATGTGGAGGGTTCTAGGGAAAGAGCAAACAGCAATGGAGACAGTGGGCACCCCTGTCTCGACCCATTCATGATAGGGAAGGGGTCTGATAGTATCCCATTTGCTTTAACTTGGGTTGTCGGTTGAGAATATATTTTGGTGATCCAGTGAAGCATGTGGTCTCCTAGCCCGATATGGCGTAATATTCCAAACATGAATCCCCAGTTCACCCGATCAAACGCCTTTTCGGCATCTGTACCTAATATAATGCAGGGAGTGTTTGTTTTATGTGATGTATGAATAAGATTAATTACTTTAAGAGTATTATCTCGGGCCTCCCTAGAAAGAATAAAACCTACCTGGTCGAGATGAATTAGTTGTTGTAGGTGATGTGCAAATCTAGTAGCAATGATTTTAGTAAATACTTTGAGGTCGCATTTCAAAAGTGAGATGGGTCTATAACTACCACAGCATGCCAGATCTTTATCTTCTTTAGGGATAACTAACATGGGCTTTCAGAGTGTCCCTATGGAATTGAGTTTCTGACCCTATATTATTGAATAGCTGCACCATGTAGGGGCCTAGGGTTGCAAGAAATGTCTTATAATACTGTAATGTGTAGTCATCGGGACCTGGTGCTTTGCCTGCTTTGGTGACGCTGAGTGCGTGTTGAAGTTCCTCTATAGTTATTGGTGCTTCCAACTCCTCCCGTGCTTCTGGGGACAGCTGCGTGTGTACAGAGGAAGCAATGTCCAGGGTTGTTGGGCAAATTATATAGAGAGGAATAAAAGTCTCTAAACCCTTGGACAATCTGTTTAGGCAGTGTGGCTTTTTGATCATTGGGAGCTCATAACTAAACCTCCGGCATTTTTGTATGGCTGCTTTGGCTTTGTTGTGTAGTAAGTCCGTTACTCGTGTGCGAAGGGACAGAAGAGCTTATTCAAGTAATGATGTTGGGGCATGTTTGTGTTTCAATTCCACCTTAAAAATTTCCGCAAGAAGAGAGGACAGTTTCTCTTCACGTTGCGGTTTGATCCATGACCTATGTTTTATAAGGACCCCTCTGATTACTGCTTTGTGTGCCTCCCATAGAATCCCCCTATAACAGTTGGAGTGGTCATTCATCTGGAAGTACCCACCCAGCTCCCTATTCACATCTTCTACTACTTCCGGGGTCTGCAAAAGGCTTTCATTCAGTCTCCAGAATCTAGTTTTAGATGAGGTAATTTCAGAGAGTTTATAAGTCAGCTCTATCGGCACGTGGTCTGACCATGTTTGTCAGGGAATAATCCGGCAGCACATGAATTCTCCGCTGGCACGGAGGAATGCGCCAATGCGTATGTGCAGAAGATCCAGAACGAACGGGAAGATCCAAACGCAAGTGCGCACATGTCCGTTCGTACGCAATGCGTGACAGATGTTGGTGCCCTATTTAAACCCGTGCAGTAGAACCATTAGTTGCTGGATTATCTTCAGCTTCCTGCTGTGCCTTGTGTTCCTATTCCTGACTGATCTGATCCTCGGTTACCGACCCGGCTTGCCCTGACCATCCTGATCCTGATTCCTGGTTTTGACCCCTGGCTCGTCTCACTACTCTGCACTCCGGCTCCTGATCTGTGCTTGACCCTCGGCCTGGCTTTGACTTCGCTTCTGGCTTCTCCTGAAATAGACTATAGACTTTGCCTGATACCCTGTGTATGACCTCCGGCTTGACCTTGATCCTGATTCCGGTTCTCTCTGTTCCTGCCACGTGTGCTCCAGTGTTTCCAGGGGTCTCCAGCCTAGCAGCACGTCCTGGTTCCAGTAGAGCCATCTGGGAGACTACACACCTGGCCTGCACCACCGGTGACCCCTGCCTCTCCGGGCATAGCGCTCCCTGTTCCACCTCCAGGTGGTGCTCTGCACCTAGCTGCAAGGGAAGCCCTCTCTGCACCTTGACCTCCAACCAGGTAACTGACAGTATAATGCAGCCATGTCAGAGGCCAATGGAGGCGCTTCCCCACTAGAGGCGTTATGCCAGCAGGTGACAGCTCTCACCCAGGAGGGATATTTCCAGCTGGAAGGACGTCTTCAGCATCTATCCGCATCTCCAACCCCAGCATCCACCTCTTCTGCTGCACCTGCCCAAGAGCAACCAGCTCAAGCCACGGCTGTGATTGTTCCATCTCCTGAACCAAGGGTCCCCACACCAGAACGCTTCATGGGTGACCGAAGAAAGTGCATTTAAGAATGCTTGCCTGCTCTATTTGACCTTGCAACCAAGGACTTTTTTCCAAGAGACTATTAAAGTGGGATTCATCATTTCACTATTATCCGATGAACCCCAGTCCTGGGCTCACCATCTCTTGGAGCAGAAGGATCCTGCCGTCGCCTCGGTAGAGGCATTCTTCCAAGCCATGTCCCTACTGTACGATGACCCGCAGCATACCACCACAGCAGAGTCCGCCCTACACACCTTACAACAAGGGCGACGTACAGTGGAGGATTATACAGTGGATTTCCGCCGATGGGCTGTTGACACCCAGTGGAATGAGGCCTCCCTCAGACATCAGTATCGGCTGGGACATTCTGAAACTCTTAAAATTGAGTTGGCTCGTGTATAAGCACCCGCTACCCTAGAGGGGCTTATTCAGTTATCCATCCAGCTGGACAGATGTCTGCGGGAGCGGCGAGCGGAGCGTTCTCAAGTGTTTTGGCCAACTTGGATGCTGCCTAAGGTTTCCTCTGCTCCAGTACCTGTTGCTGTGCAACCTGCTATCAATCTTCCCGAGGATGAACCCATGCAGCTGGGCCTAGTTCTCTCATCCCTGACTCCAGAAGAAAGACGTCGCTGCCGACTGGCCAACCTCTGTTTCTTTGAGGGAATGGACATCTCATAAACAGCTGCCCCATCAAGCCAAGTAAATCTGCCTGCCAGAGCCCCATACATTTGCAAGTTGCTGGAGCCTCTCCGTCTCACCTGGTTCTGCATGTCTCATTACAGGTGGCCAAAGAGGAGGTCCAAATATCAGCGATCATTGACTCCGGAGCATGCAGCTCTTTTATGGATTCTGCACTAGTAAAGAGACTTTGTGTGCCTGTACAGCCTAAGAAGCAGAGACTTGAAGTCCACCTGGCTGTTGGAACCATTCCCAGGTCTGGGCCCGTAACCCAAGAGACTGTGCCTATACTTACCTCAACAGTATCCGGTCACAAGGAATTCCTCCGTTTTGACATCCTTGGCTCCCCTATGTTTCCTGTGATCCTGGGGATTCCATGGTTACGGGCCCACAATCCTCAGATCGATTGGAGAAAGGGGGAGATCCTCTTCCGGTCAACTTACTGCCGGGAGTCCTGCCTTACCCTGGAATCAGCCTCTTTGACCCTCTGTCTTACCGCCCAGCCAGCCCCCGACATGAGCCAGACTATTCCCACTGTATACCATGATTTCCTGGATGTCTTTGACAAGAAGAGGGCGGAGGTGTTACCCCCTCACCGCTCGTACGATTGCCCGATTGAACTTTTGCCAGGAGCTGAGATCCCTTTCGGGCGGATCTTTCCGTTATCAGAGACTGAATTGGAGGCATTGCACCAGTACATCGATGAGAACCCGGAAAAGGGGTTCATCCATTCCTCTTCCTCCCCAGCGGGTGCAGGGATCTTCTTTGTACAGAAGAAAGATCATACTTTAAGACAATGTGTGGACTATAGAGAGCTAAAAAAAAACCACGATAAAGAATCGCTACCCCCTGCCTCTTGTTCCTGAACTATTTCAAAGATTCTGCGATGCCCGAATTTTCACTAAGTTGGACTTGAGAGGGGCATATAATTTGGTGTGGATTTGAGAGGGTGACGAGTGGAAAACAGCATTTTGAACTCGCTTCGAGCATTTTGAATACCTCGTCATCCCTTTCGGACTATGCAATGCTCCAGCCACTTTTCAGCATTTTGTGAATGATACCTTCAGAGAATTTCTTGACCACTTCCTGATTGTGTACCTGGATGACATTCTGATCTTCTCTGCTACCCTGAAACTACACAGAACCCATGTCAGGAAAGTCTTGCTCACCTTAAGGAGACATGGACTGTATGCAAAATCTGAAAAGTGTGACTTTGAGAAATCCACCATCCATTTTCTGGGACTAGTCATCTCCACGGATGGGGTGGCTATGGATCCCCAGAAAGTGTCAGCTATCTTGGAATGGCCAGCCCCCACCAATAAGAAAGGTGTCCAAAGATTTGTGGGCTTTGCAAATTTTTATTGAAGGTTAATCAAGAACTTCTCTGGTATCATTGCCCCGATCACCCAGCTGACCTGCCAACAGGCCCATTTTCAATGGTCAACAGAGGATAGATAGACTTTGTCTGATATCCTGTGTATGACCTCCGGCTTGACCTTGATCCTGATTCCGGTTCTCTCTGTTCCTGCCATGTGTGCTCCAGTGTTTCCAGGGGACTCCAGCCCAGCAGCACATCCTGGTTCCAGTAGAGCCATCTGGGAGACCACACACCTGGCCTGCACCACCGGTGACCCCTGCCTCTCCGGGCATAGTGCTCCCTGTTCCACCTCCAGGGGGTGCTCTGCACCTAGCTGCAAGGGAAGCCCTCTCTGCACCTTGGCTTCCAACCAGGTAACTGACAATGTTTTCAAACTGAATAAGCTGCGCTAGAGGTAATTAATATCATAGATAAAAATATTAAATCAGCCATACGAGACTATTATGATATCAAAAAAGACTTGACATCACATGATATAATTTAAACATAAAGCTAATGATCTGTGCTGGAAGGTCCCCAGAGGGGGTGCAGTATGTGGATGTGGATAAAGATCCTCTCCTGGGAAATCCTCTTTGAAGGATGTCGTCATGGATGACGACGTCCTTCTAGTGACGAAATGTACGTCGGGAAAAGACGCGCTGACGCCACTGCTTTCAGATGTGTAACGAGAGCCGGCCGGCTCGTTTGGATTTTTCTGCCTGTTGATACTTGGATATTGTGAGTGCAATTCTTATTTTAATAAATTTTGATACATACAGTATTACACTATCCAGTCTCCCCTCTCCTTTCTGGCACACTGTGGAGTCGGTGTACTCCTAAGGAGGCCATAGGGCGACTTTACCATACCCCAGCGGGGTCCTGAGATTCGGGAATACCGGTCATTATATGGAATACCATACTAACACCGACTAGCCAAAGAGGATTTCCCAGGAGAGGATCTTTATCCACATCCACATACTGCACCCCCTCTGGGGACCTGGTCCAGGTGAGAGGCCAATGCGCTTTTTGCGCTTACGTTCGGTAAGCTGCTAATTTAACAGGTGGAGGTGTCACGGTGTGAGATTCTTTTCATCACGGGGTGTTATATGGCCTTTGATTCTTGGACATTTACATAATTGGACTTATATGTTTACCCTCATTTAATTTTCACCCTAGAGTACTCTCCAATATATGTTCACTTTTTGTGGTTATCATGTGGATGGTGACCATCTGGTATTGCTATATTATATTTATTTATCACGGTGTTTTGTTTAGCCTTTGATCTGTATACTTCCAGCACAGATCATTAGCTTTATGTTTAAATTATATCATGTGATGTCCAGTCTTTTTTGATATCATAATAGTCTCGTATGGCTGATTTAATATTTTTATCTATGATATTAATTACCTCTAGCGCAGCTTATTCAGTTTGGATTTGTTGATATCTTGGTATTATTAGCTGCAGCTGCTTATAGGTACTCCTTTTTTATTTTTATTTTTACTCATATTCTATTGTAGTATTAGCACGGTATTTTTAACTATCTATCAACTGACAATGTTGTTGTACCAATAGAGGTGTGTTGCACCGCATGCAATTGAGCACGTGAGATCAAAAAGTAATCAATGCGTGTGTATACTTTATGCGGGGAGGAGTAGAATGAGTAATCCCTTTCCCCTGGATGCTGTAGCCTCCAGATATCTACTAATTGAGCTCTGTGAAGGGATTGCGCTACGCGCTTGCGGGTACCAGGAGAAACGGAGGACGAGCCCGAGGATGTGTCCAGAGGAGGAACTAGGGGGATGTTGAAATCACCGCCCAATATTAATTGACCATCAGAGAATTCCGAAAGTCGGTACAACGTATGTCTGAGAAGGAGATCTTGACGATCATTAGGAGCACAAATGGTGGCCAGGGTTACTTTAACCTCCCCGATCAAACCTTTAACAAACAGGAAGTGTCCAGCAGGGTCAGTTTGAGTGTTTTGACACTACCATGGGAGTCTGCTGGACATTAGTATGGAGACGCCTTTTGATTTAGCAGTTTCATTAGTAGAGTGATAGACTACTGGGTAAAACCTGTTTTTAAGGATAGGGAGTCTATCATCCCTAAAGTGAGTTTCCTGAATAAACGCCACTTCTGCATGAGAGCGTTTCAGATCATTCAGCAGCATTCGTCTTTTCTCAGGGATATTGAGCCCTTTAGCATTCAGTGAAATTACTTTAATGGCATCCATCCCAGGAGTGGGAGAGGGAAGGGGAGGGGAAAAGGGAGAGGGAGTGGTAAAGAAGAAAATAAAGAAACAAAAATCAGAGAGGGGGAAATGCAGGTAAAAGAACAAGCGGGAAAGAGATATATAGGTTCAAGGGTGCACAGGGAAAACCCTACAGCCCTCGAGTCTACAATAGCAAGATATTGATAACAGTGCACCTCTGCCGATGACGGCAGTAGCGGGTTGCTCCAGCCTAATTGGGGGAGAGGGTAGACAAGAGCTAAACAGGAAGGCCTCTGTCTATCCCATCCACTCCGGCAAGATTCAGTAACAGTGCTAATGGCAAGATCTCTTCATCATTGTGTCCCATGTGTAAAGGCAGATAGATCACTCCTCCCTCCCCAAAGCGGCAAACAAGGGTGCCAGCCACAGGAAGGAACTGTTCCCACCGCTCCATCAGCTCAACAAGAGTCATGCCCTCCCACCAGAGTAATTGAAACTCAAGACATAGGCACAAATGCACATATAAGGTGTTCTGTTACATGATTGTCATGTAACATATACCTGTGCATTGCTATAGTAATGTTTGTATAGTTGGTTATTACAATGCCATCTTGTGGTTGTTTTGGATATTGCACCTTCCTTTGTGTTTTTTGTAAGTGTGTACCTCCCATCCTCCTATGAGCTAACTTCCTCTTCCTAGTTCACTCTGTTATGTAACTTCCTCTTCCTGGTTCAATCTGCTATGCAACTTCCTCTTCCGGTGTCCTCTCTCTGTCTCATGAGGAGAAGAATATGGCTACGTGTCTGTAGGCCTCACACAATCTGCTCGCATCCTAGGACACATTACCATGTTTTGACCTGCAGTTACCATCTTTCAACCATCTGCCACATTTGTTGTATGATGTACCGGCTATTTCCTAAGAATAAACGCTCGTGGAAGAAATCTGTATTGGTGAGTCACTATCTGATGAGAACTGTCTGCGGTGATCATATCTGCTTATACAGGCCAGGCATAGAGGTCTCAGCAAGGGATAAGTCGCTATTACAACAGTTTGAGTCAGAATAGTCAAAACATGGCGGAATTCCTAATGCCTGCTCTGTAGTCAAAACATGATAGAAGTCCTGCAGCATGCTGTTTAGATGTGAAGTCAAAACATGTTAGGATTCCTAAAGCCTGCTGTGTGGATGTGTATGTTTGATCTGCAGTCAAGCTGAGCGCCATCCGCCATCCTCTGAAGCACATGGTCGCACAAGCTTACTTCACTTCATCAGTGTTTCTCTGGATTGGACTGTGTTATCCCACCTGTCTAAGCTGCTGTTCGTCTTCTTAAAGAGACAGTAACCATTTTTTGCAAAACCTGAAAAAATGTCTAGACAAGCTTCCAAACATTCTTTTATCGCTGAATCTACACAGATACATCATGCCTCTGACCACACAGATGTACAGGGAGCAGATTCGGTAGATATCGCAGAGCAAAGTGTAAGACCCAAACGCACAATAATACCAACACAGAAACGCAGAGAAAACTACGAAACCACTAGAGATGAGTTCCAGCAATCTGTCTGAACTATGGGACAAAGCTACATACTGCATGTCAGTCTTGCCACGCTGCAATCAACAAGCTGAGTTAAGAAATTCTACAGATCGCCTATCTGCAGCATATGAGCGCTACCAGCGGCTGTCAGCAAAATACACAGATTTCTTAACCACTTACCAACCGGAAGGTTTTGCAGCTTTAGGACCAGAGCACTTTTTGCGATTCGGCGCTGCGTCGCTTTAACTGACAATTGCGCGGTCGTGTGACGTTGCACCCAAACAAAATTTGCGTCCTTTTTTTCCCACAAATAGAGCTTTCTTTTGGTGGTATTTGATCGCCTCTGCGTCATTTCTGATCGCCGCTATAAACAAAAGAAGAGCGACCATTTTGCAAAAAAACCCAAATTTCTAACTTTTTGCTAAAATTCAAATAAAAAAAAAAAATTAAAAAAAAACATGTTTTTGGCCGATTTATATAATTCCTCATATTTGTGATAAAAAAAATCGCAATCGGCGTTTATTGATTAGTTTGCGCAAAAGTGGTTATTTGCGGCTAACGCTAAAAAAAATAGTGTTTATACTCCTTAATATA
>BLSH010074502.1:482502-504567 GCA_018402905.1 Glandirana rugosa | reverse complement strand
TGCTAAACCTAGAAATAGAGATAGTGGGCTTAGTGAGACCACTCGTCCTCTCCTATGCCCTCCACTCTACAGACATCTCACCTCCCGTATCCTCTCCTGCTCACCAGAGTGATTCGGGTGATAGAGATAAAGATCCAAATCGTCAGTGCCCTATTCACAAAACACCTCACCCTCTAAGGAAATGTCATGGGCTTAGGGAAAAGACTGTCCAAGAACGCAGGGAGATTCTCCAGAAACTTGGAGTATGCTATAGGTGCTGTGCTTCTTATGACCATTTTGCTAAAAACTGTAAAGTTGCCATCGGGTGCACAGAATGCAGTAGTGACAAACATGTTACAGCTATGCATCCTGCTCCACTTCCAGACAATCCACAGCAGCCGTCTACATTGGACCCTGCATCAAATCATGGCGGGGAGCAACAAAAGCATGCTCCAACCACTACAAACAAACAAATATGGAATCTTGGAGTGAATCCGCTCACTTATAAATAAGAGGCTTACCAGAAAACTGATATATTTGCGCCCAAATATATCTGGAGAACTCCGGATGTCCCGGGACCTGGAAACACACGTCACACTATCCCAAGACGATCAGGCAAGGGTTGGCCTTACTTGTAAGACTGACGAACACCAGTTGATTGTAGGACTCCAGATATCATTCCATGGGAATAATGGGGGGGGGGGATAACATCCACCTTCCGGGGTTAGCTTCCTACAAGTACTCCCAATATGGAGGGTATAGATCCAAAAAAGAGGAGATAAAGAAGCTCCAATAGTGTAAAACCTCTAGGTATATTTATTGGAAGACACGATAAAAATATATAAATGTATGATTCAGCTGAAGTATAAAATACAACAACAAACGCAGTAATTTGGGGTCAGCAGCTTCCGACACGTTTCGTCTTATCAGACGTCATCTAGACGTCTATCAACCAGTTTAGTTGTAGTGTGGCAGCTCACCTTTTCTCTTTTTCACTATTTGCCCTGAGCGCTGTATTTCTTTATTAAAAATCTCTTCTTCATGTACTGAGGTCTGTGGAGAAGGATCTAGCCACAAATGCTGTGCCAAGTTATGTCTAGTCAAAATATATCCAAAGGATCAACCTGAGAAAGCTACCAGGATGTATGCCATAATAGATGAGCAGAGCAATAAATCCCTGGTTAAGCCTAAATTCTTTGAGATCTTTGGCATAAAAGGACATGCAACACCATATACGCTCAACACTTGTTCTGGTCGTGTAGAAACCTCCGGCAGAAGGGCCGATGGCTTCATGGTCTCCCATATCAAGGCAAAGAAGGGATACTCTTGCCAACATTAGTTGAGTGTGACCAAATACCAGACAACAGGGAAGAAATTCCTACTCCAGAAGCTGCATATCACCATCCCCACTTAAGGCACCTGCTTACTGAAATTCCTCCAATGGATATGGATGCTGAAATATTAGTCTTGCTGGGAAGGGACATTCTCATAGTACATAAGGTGCGCCAGCAGTGCAATAGCTCTGACAACACTCCATACCCACAGAGACTTGATCTAGGCTGGGTAATAGTGGGCGATGTATGCTTAAACAGAATGCGAATGCCATCTGAGATTAACTCCTTCAAGACTCACATGCTAAGAAATGGACGTGCATCTCACTTTAGACCATGCCCTCATCATTATGAAGTAAAGGAGAAGCCTCTTGACATCATCCAGGTATCTGATGTTACTCCCATCCCCTATGATGACAACTTAGGTAACACAGTGTTTTGTACTACACATGATGACAACAGAATAGCTTTGCCAGTGCAAGATAGAGAGTTCATCGCAATAATGGACCACAAACTCTACAAAGATGAATCCAACAGCTCTGTTGCACCATTACCTCTTCGTGCTACAAGAGTAAGATTTCCGAATAATCGTAAACAAGCTTTATCCAGATTCAACTCACTTCAGCGAACACTAAAGAACAGGCCTGAAATGAAGGAACATTTTATTGCATTCATGAAAAGGATCTTTGACAATGATTACGCTGAGCCAGTGCTGGTATCTGCCTTTCTTTGGAGTGTATCACCCATGTAAGCTAAAGCAAATCAGGGTAGTGTTTGATTCCAGTGCCAAGCATCAAGATGTATCCCTGAATGATGTTCTTCTTACTGGTTCTAACCTAACCAACAACCTTGTAGGAGTACTTATGAGGTTCAGAAGAGAGCCAGTTGCCATAACTGCTCACATTGAACAAATGTTCCATTGCTTTATAGTAAGAGAAGACCATAGGAATTTCCTAAAATTTCTGTGGCACCGTGACAACAACATAAACAATGAAGTGATTGAATACCGCATGAAATGACATGTATTCGGAAACAGTCCCCCACCTGCTGTTGCAACATATGGTCTACGAAGGACTGCCCTGGATGGAGAAAGGGAGTATGGTGCAGATGCTCGACACTTTGTTGAGAGAGACTTCTACGTGGATGATGGACTCAAATCCTTACCCACAGATGAAGAAGCCATAGACCTGCTCCAAAGGACTAAAGGTATGCTTTCTGAGGCCAGCCTCAGACTTCATAAGATTGCCTCAAACAGTGCTGCTGTGATGAAAGCCTTCCAGCCTGGTGATCATGCCACAGGATTTAAAGATTTAAATCTGGGAATGGACATGCCTCCTGTTCAGAAAAGTCTGGGCTTACAGTGGAACTTATTTAAAGACACCTTTGGCTTTCAAGTCAGCTCTGCAGACAAGCCATTCACCAAACGTGGGGTCCTGTCACTGGGATTCGCGGCTCCCATCACCGTACAAGGTAAATCCTTATTAAGACAACTATCAGAGACTATTCAAGATTGGGATGCTCCGCTACCAACAGACAAATACTCAAAGTGGAAATACTGGAAACAATATCTACATGCCTTCGATGGAATTCATATACCACGCTGCTACACTTTGGCTACCCTTGCTTCAAGTCAGAGAAAGGAGATTTACATCATCTCAGATGCATCCACTGAGGCCATAGCAGCCATTGCCTACCTCAAGGTAAGATACTCTCACAATCGAACCCATGTAGGGTTTCTATTTGGCAAAGCTAAGTTAGCACCTAAGCCTGAACACACAATACCCAGGCTTGAACTTTGTGGGACTGCACTAGCCATAGAAATTGCAGATTTTATACTGCGTGAGCTAGACATTCAAATAGATGACATCAAATTCTACACAGACGGCAAAGTTGTTTTGGGCTACACATACAATCGGACAAAACGCTTCTATGTCTATGTCAGCAACCGTGTAGAAAGAATCAGAAAATCCTCAAGGCCTGAACAATGGCATCATATTCCGTCGGAGCATAATCCTGCAGATCATGCCACCAGACCAATGTCTGCAAGTGTCTTCTTGGTTGACAGGACCATATTCCTGTTGGATCTTTCTGAAGAAATTGCATCTGAGGTTTTCAGTCTTCTAGATCCTCACAACGATCCAGAGATTTGCCCTGAAGTCAAGAGCTTTGCTGCTGATCTGAACCCTAACCTCCAAATTGGAGACCTTGTTCTCCTCAAAGACCAGCAAGCCAAAAGAACTGAATGGCCCATGGGACTCATTGTAAAAATCAATCCTAGTGATGATGGTATGGTACGTAAGGTGGAGGTGAAGGTTACCAGACAAGGAACTGTAAAGACCTTCCTCAGACCCATAACAGAACTTGTTTTACTCTTGCCTTACGGAGACTGAACTTGCATGCCTGAGTCTGCTGGATTTACTTTCTACCACAAGAAGAATGTGCCTTGAACTTTAAGTGACACTTCTTGATGCTTTATTGCAGTTTCTATTGTTGCATATACATGCATGTTGTGTTTTTTGTCTTTCAGGTTTTCAAGGCAATTGCAAATTGCACAATGTTTATTTGCATTGCATAACTACCGTTATGATATATATAGTGGTATTTACAATACCATACGGGGAGTGTTCTGTTACATGATTGTCATGTAACATATACCTGTGCATAGCTATAGTAATGTTTGTATAGTTGGTTATTACAATGCCATCTTGTGGTTTTTTTGGATATTGCACCTTTCCTTTGTGTTTTCTAAGTGTGTACCTCCCATCCTCTATGAGCTAACTTCCTCTTCCTAGTTCACTCTGTTATGTAACTTCCTCTTCCTGGTTCAATCTGCTATGCAACTTCCTCTTCCTGTGTCCTCTCTCTGTCTCATGAGGAGAAGAATATGGCTACGTGTCTGTAGGCCTCACACAATCTGCTCGCATCCTAGGACACATTACCATGTTTTGACCTGCAGTTACCATCTTTCAACCATCTGCCACATTTGTTGTATGCTGTACCTGCTATTTCCAATGAATAAACGCTCATGGAAGTTGGTGAGTCACTATCTGATGAGAACTGTCAGCGGTGATCATATCTGCTTATCCAGTTCCACACTGTCTACCGTCTATTTACGGCGGCAGTGTGGACGCTGGCCGCGAATCGCCGTAAAAAGACTGCGATCTGCGAATAACCGATAGGGGGCGTGCGCGCCTGCCGCACTCCTGAGGAGTGTGCCCGCGGCTCGGTCGGATCCGATGTTCGCCGGCGATCCGCGATGAGCGGCCACAGGCAAAGAACGGGGAACCGCCGATGTAAACACGGCGGTTCCCCATTCTGACAGTGCGGGCATGGGTGATCTACTGATCCCTGTCACTGGGGTCAGTTAGATCTCTCATGCACATGGTAGCCCAGCCCCCCCAAAGTTAGAACACACCCAGGGAACATAGTTAACCCCTTCCCTGCCCCCTGCAGGTTAACCCTTTCACTGCCAATGACATTTATACAGTAATCAATGGACATTTAAATTTCTGATCGCTGTATAAATGTCAATGGTCCCAAAAAAGTGTCACAAAAGTCCGACATGTCCGCTGCAATATCGCAGTACAACTAAAAATCGCAGATCGCCGCCATTACTAGTAAAAAATAAATAAAAACCCCAGAAATTAATTCTCACCATCCTTAAACGCGTCCACTTTTGCGCAAACCAATCAATAAACGCCGATTGCGATTTTTTTTATCACAAATATGAGGAAGAATATAAATCAGCCAAAACCGGTGAAAAAAAATGTTTTTTTATATATTTTTTTTTTGGATTTGTATTTTAGGAAAAAGTAAGAAATTTGGGTTCTTTTGCAAAATGGTCGCTCTTCTTTTGTTTATAGTGGTGATCAGAAATGACGCAGAGGTGATCAAATACCACCAAAAGAAAGCTTGGGAAAAAAAGGACGCAAATTTCGTTTGGGTACAACATTTCGCACAACCGCGCAATTGTCAGTTAAAGCGACGCAGTGCCGAATCGCAAAAAGTGCTCTGGTCCTAACCTGGGAAATTCTTCCGGGGGTGAAGTGGTTATACAGGCCAGGCATAGAGGTCTCAGCAAGGGATAAGTCGCTATTACAACAGTTTGAGTCAGAATATAAGGTATGAGAAGAATGACAATAGTAGTATCTTGTATTACAAACATATTATAAAGCTTAAAGCGGAGGTCCGCCGCTGATTTGATAATTAAAAGTCAGCATCTACACATACAGTAGCTGCTGACTTTTAACTTTAGGGCACTTACCTGTCCTGGAGTCCAAAGATGTCAGCACCACCGCCAATCTTCGGATCGGCTGATCAGGTGCAGCCGCAGCCATTTTGTTTAATTGAACCTGGCAGTGGAGCCGCTTGGCTTCGGGGCCAGGCGCCTACTGCGCATGCGTGCTGCGCTCTGTCAGTGGCCCGGCGGTGGAGGAGGGAGGAAGAGGGAGCCGGGCTGCAGATGTAATGTGCAGCTGGGCTCCTGGAAGTGGGAACAGAATACCTGTAAAAGACAGGTATCTTCTTCCCCCTCCCCCCGAAAGGTGCCAAATGTGACACCTGAGTGGGGAAGGAATATGATCAGTGGAAGTTCCAAATGTGGGTGGAACTCGGCTTTTATGACTGTGCTGACATATGATGCTGACAACAAAATAGCAGAGTCCCGATCCCTGGGAGGGGCAAGGTTACTGTGGCCCTCCGCCCCCTAGAGCAGTGTCCCATGACAAGAATAAGGTAATATCAATGCATTACAACATGAAATTCCCCAGCACAGAGTGTCTGGCTCGTTCCAGCACCTCCTCCAGCCCCCCAAGATTCAGAATTGAAACAATCCCCACTGTCCCCTATGTTTGCGTGTTCAGGTATCTACCATTTCCATTGAGCAGGGGAGTTTATGATTTGCTCTGTGGGAGGGGGGCGCATTCAAGTAACTAGATGCACTTTTATGTAGGAGTTGGGGGAGTGGTACTTTTGGCAACTGGCCCCCTTTTTTGAAGGTTGATTGTGTTTTTGTTTTATATGTTTCCAGTTTTTGCTCTCGCTTTTCCATCGCTAATCTGGGTGATACCCCAGGGAGTTGCCCTGGGTGGGCTGGTCTTCTTCTCCTCTACAACTCTTGGGAAGAACTACATGTGGGCCCGGTATGTGAGTTCAATAGTTGGGGGGGTGTTTTTTTTTTCTAAACAGCCTTGTTTCTATTTTCAGATACCTATATGTACTTCTCCTGAGGAAGCAGTGCTGTCCCACGAAAAGCGTAGAGAATTAGTACATAAGTACAGTTGTATAGTTGGTAAGGTTGGAAAAAGACACACGTTCATCCAGTCCAACCTGTGTGTGTGCTTATATGTTAATAGTACATTGTATACCCCTGTATATTGGTCGTTAAGGTGCCCGTCTAATAATTTTTTAAAATTATTGATGCTCCCCTCTGAAACCGCTGCTTGTGGAAGGGAATTCCACATCCTTACCACTCTTACAGTAAAGAACATCCTACGCAGTTTAAGTTTAAACCGCTTTTCTTCTACTTTTAGTGAATGGCCGCGTGTCTTTTTAAATTCCCTTTCACGGAAAAGTTTTTTCCCTATAGTGGGGTCACCAGTACATTATTTGTACATTGAAATAATATCCCCTCTCAAGTGTCTTTTCTCCAAGAGAACAAGTCCAATGCTTGTAGTCTTTGCCCATAGCTGAGATCCTCCATCCCCTTAATTATTTTTGTGCCTCTCCAGTTTCAGCACTTCCCTCCTGAGGACTGTTGCCTAGAATTGGAAGGCATACTAAAGATGCTGCCAGACCAGAGTCTTGTAGAGTGGGAGCATTATTGTTTTATCTCTAGAATGAATCCCCTTTCTAATGCATTCCAGTATCATTCCAGTATTCTGTTGGCTTTGTTTGCAGCAACCTGGCATTACATGCCATTGCTGAGCCTGTTATCTACTAGGACCCCCAGGTCCTTTTCCATGCTAGATTCTCCCAGAAGCTCTCCTCCTAGCAAGTAAACAGCATTCGTATTTTTGGCACCCAAATGCATTATTTTACATTTTCCAACATTAAACCTCATTTATCTTGTTTTCAGCAGCGCTAATCGTGCTAATCTTACCACTGTGAAGTGCATTAATGTTACATCATAATCGTAAAAGGTGTATCATTATTCAATCAAAACAATATAAAGTGCATCAATGTTAATAACTTTGCTTGGTGCAAAAACAGCTACAATAAACATATGAAGTGCAAGTGCTAAAGTCCGAAAAAATTAAAAATTGATAAGAAGGACAAAAAATGTTCCCAAGAAGTCTCTCTCTTCACCAATACCACCGTGTGTAAACATGCACACACTGGGGCTCACCAGCTGTATCTTATCCAAGCTGTTCAGACCTCCCTTTCTTACTATTTATATACTTAAAGAATTTCTTGGGTTTTATTTACTCTCCTCCGCTATGTGTCTTTTGTGTTCTATCTTAGCCACCCTTATTGCATACTTATGTTTCCTATTGCATTCTTTGTATAGTTGGAATGCTGCTGATGACCCCTCAGCCTTGTATTTTTTGAAGGCTTTTTCCTTTGCTTTTATATGTACTTTTACATTGGAGTTAAGGTGGTTGTAAAGCCGCCCCCACCCCCCCGAAAAAAAAAAACCTGCAAAGCAAAGGCATAATGAGCTAGTATGCAGCGCATACTAGCTCACTATGAAACACCTTGGAACAAAGCTGTTTCAGCGGTCTCGGCACACCGCTGTGACCGGCGACATCGTTCTTCCGGGTCTGCGGCTCTGTCCAATCACAGTGCGGGCTCCAGCGCTGTGATTGGTGGAGCCGTGCTGACATCACTCCCACGCATGCGCACAGGAGCCATCATTTACGGCACGAATACAGAAGAAACGGCACCCTGGGCTCACCAATGATGCCAATGACGTCGGCACATGCAGGTACAGGGGATATCTCCTAAACTGTACAGGTTTAGGAGATATTTCCTGGACCTACAGGTAAGCCTTTTTGTAGGCTTACCTGTAGTTTAAAGTGGTTGTTATGACTTAACAACCACTTTAAGCCACCCAGGACTTCTGTTGGCTCTTTTGAATTTATTTCCCCTAGGAATGCACTGACCAATACCTTTATTATGTTTTTAAAGCACTCCCATTTTCCTCTGTGTGCCCAGGATTTTTCCCCATTTAATAACTTCTAGCAAAAAGCGCAGTTTAGGGGAGGTGGCACTTTTGAAATTCAGTGTTTTTCTATTACCCTTGTGTTTCATATATCTGTGATTTATACTAAAACTAATTGACCTGTGGTCGCTGTTTCTAAGTTTCCCATTATTTACACATCCGCTATCAGGTCCGTATTGTTAGTAATCAGTAGGTCTTGTAACGCTTCATTTCTTGTTGGTGCATTCACCATCTGACTCATGAAATTGTCCTATAAGACATTTAGGAAATGGCGCGCTTTAGATGAATATGCGGTTCCTTCCGCCAAGTCTATATCTGAATAATTAAAATCTCCTATTATAATGACACTTCCCATCCTTGTCGCCATTCCAAACTGTGATAAAAGGTCCGCCTCCCCCTCCTCTCCCTGGTTGGGGGGCCTATAGCATACTCCCAGTATTACTTTCCCCTTTATTTCCTCCCTATGAAGCTCAACCCATAACGATTCCACCTCCTCCCTTGCTCCATTAGTGATGTCGTCCCTCACATTCACTTGTAAATCATTTTTTAAATAAACCCCTCCCCCTTTTTTACACTCCCTATCTCTGCAATATAGGGAATACCCCTCAATGGTTGCCAGCCAATCATGAGAGCTGTTAAACCAAGTCTCTGAAATTCTCACAAAATCTAAATCCTCCTCATACATTAGCAGCTCCAGTTCTACCATTTTGTCCGCCAGACTTCTGGCATTAGTGAAAAAGCCTCGTAGTTTTGCCTGGTCACATACTGGCTCCTTGGTTGTTTTGAGGCTGCAATTAGGATATGTCAAGTTTCTTGCATTGGGCTTAGGTATTCTAGTTAACCTACCACTACTACCCCCAACACTACCCTCTGAAACTTGTTCCACGCTGGCTATCTCTACATCTGGCCCCACCCCCCATTGCCTAGTTTAAAAGCACTAACTTTTCGGCCATCTTCTCTCCAAGCCGAGAGAAGAATTTTAGCGATATCATGATCTGCCAAATTTACATTTGTGGTTGTGCCTCGTAAAGTCCCGCAGGCAATTTCTTTTGTATGTTTACAATTTGGGAGACACTCCTATGCCATACCCTTGCCAGCTCAAATTCGCTATTCTATTTTTGGTGGCAAACACTGTGCCCTCTTTTGCTGGCATCTGTATGGTTATATGTACTTTTTAATGTACTAGTAATTTTGTTTTCCTATTGTATAATTCCTTAGACATCTCTCTGAAGCCTCCCCTATCTCTTGTAACAAGTTCCCTTTCTCGTGTTAGCTCCCTTTTGTTGACTTGATTCCCCCTTGAGGGGTGCAATAATTTTGTTTAACATGGATCAATACCAGCGCACCACCTGGGAACAAAAAATGTCTGTCTATCAAGCCAAATATAGTGGTTCTAATAGTTCTACCACTGACATAATAGCCTTCTTCTTTAAGCTGAAAAAGCTGATGGAGAGAAAATCTACCACCTTCTGGCATATTCAATTTTTGGAGCAATACATTGAAGAAAAACGTTGCCCAATGGGCTTGCAAGTTCAAATTTCCCTAGCCTGAGGTATACTGACAATGAATTTAAAAGGAAATGGGAGGACAACCTTTTAACATGCTCTCATTAAATGATGAGGTTGCTAAATGTTGAATATAGGAAGATGCTGGTAGTCACTAATTTAGATATCAATGAGCTATTTATACAGCATCCCAATATCACCAATCAACCATTATTTAAAAGAAAACGATATTGAATTAAGCCAGTACTTGGAGAAGTTCAATATAGATATCATCAAGAACAAGGATCAAAAATTCTTTATGGACAAAAGAGCCTTCTGCCTTTAACCACTTCAGCTCCGGAAGGTTTTACCCCCTTCCTGACCAGACCATTTTTTGCGATACTGCACTCCGTTGTTTTAACTGATATTTGCATGGTTGTGCGGCACTGTACCCAAACAAAATTGATGTCCTTTTCTCCTACAAATAGAGCTTTCTTTTGGTGGTATTTGATCACCTCTGCAGTCTTTATTTTTTACTACTATAAACAAAAAAAACCTGACAATTTTGAAAAAAAACTATTTCCTGACAGACTCCATGGCAGCCGACATGCGGGTTTACCCCGCCCCCTCCCCTCCCATAGGACCCCATTACCATAAATTTAGACTCAGGGTCCGCACCTGTGTTCCTTTTTTGTTCTCCTCCTGGACCATCACAGTTTCAAGAAATATTTCATGCATCCTGGGTGGAGGTCCCCAGCTGATAGTGGGGCAGATCCAATTGTGGTGGTGGTGTCCCCCCTGTGCCCAGGGCCCAACCACAGCAGGTGAGAGGCAGATGGCAAAGAAGATCCACAGGAGGGGCGGCCCATAGTTGCCCAGGGTAACGCTAGCACCGGCAGGGTCTCGAAGATGGGCAAGTACTCCATGGCAGCACTTTTATATTGATTTTATATTGATTGAAAAACAAAAATAAATCGAATTTCTTTATCAATTTAGGTCAATGTATATTCTAAACAAAAATAACAATAACCCTACGCTTACGAGTAAAAGTCACAAGCAGCTTGCACAATATATTGTCGGCAAAAAATTACACACAAACACAAAAGGGTGCAGCGCTAAATAATTAAGAGTGCTTGAAAAGAAAGTTCATAGTAGAAAATTCATAATAAGAGGAGTCCAGATGATGTGATTTGCAAATGGTGAATAAGAAATCTTGTGAGGAATCCTCCACCAGCGGGTATACACACACTGCCTCTTACCAAAAATTGTGGACCACCCAATAAAGCGGTCACTTGCCCTTATTACAGATGAGATCACTCAGATGTCAGACATCAAGGTCTCCTTCCACATCAGGCAGACGACTCCATATAACAGGGACTCCGCTAGGTTTAAAATGTCAGCAAAGCAGAGAGACATCTCATGGTGCAGTATGTTCAAAACTATATGAGAGAGAAAAACTTGCATGTAAATCGATAATAAAAACAAGAATGTTTCCAACCCACAAGATGACCACCTCCGTGCACAGCGAAGGGGTCAAACCTTCTGGAACATTTCGGTGGACAAGTCTGACATGATGTGACACTTTTTGGGGACCAGTGACACCAATACAGTGATCTGTGCTAAAAAAAATGCACTGTCATTGTACAAATGACACTGGCAGGGAAGGGGTTAACATCAGGGACGATCAAAGGGTTAAATGTGTTCCTTGGGAGTGCTTTTCAACTGTGTGGGGGGGTGGTTGCACTGTAGGAAGACAGAGATCTGTGTTCCTGCTTATCAGAAACACAAGATCTCCATCTTCTTTACTAGCAAAACGGCAATCTGCCTTGTTTACATAGGCAGACCGCCATTCTGCCTCTCTCCGAACGATTGCTGGGATCGCTGATTGGCTCCTGATGTGCTATGTGATTTTGCGCTTAAGGGCCACCCTGCCACAGTAAATGTACGTGGGGTGGTACTTAAAGCAGTAGTAAACCCGCCTGATAAAAAAAAAAAAAAAATCCTGCAAGACAATATGCATCGCATACTAACATATTATGAAATACTTACCTCAGAATGAGGCCCCCGATGCCCGAGTCGGTCAGCGCTAAGGACGCTGACATGATGGTCCTCTTCTTTCTTCTGGGTATGCGGCTCTGGCGCTATGAGTGGCTAGAGCCGCGTGACGTCACTCCCGTGCATGTGCGTGGGAGCTCCTCGTTCCGGCAGCCAGCTCTGATTTGCCGGCCGCATCATCAGAGCGCATGCGCCGCTGTCAGCGGCTGCATGCAGGGCGAATATCTCCTAAACCATGTAGGTTTAGGAGATATTTATTTTACCTACAGGTAAGCCTTATTATAGGCTTACCTGTAGGTAAAAACAGTAGTGGGGGGTTTACTACCGCTTTAAGCGGTTAAATGGTACATCATGCCACCAAGACGGCATCCTGACAGGGAATTTCCCAAAGGCGACATGTCTGACAGTGATGCTGCATCTGATACAGCCTAATTATAATCCAACCCTTCCACATATAGGAATATGGGAGATTCCTCCTCTAAACGGCAGGATTACAAACGCCCCAATTTAGAAAATTTTAATGGAATATCTGAGGACTCATAAAGACGTCCACACCCCAATTCTGATAGAGAAACATCTGGCTCATCCACGTCCACAAATTCAAAAACCACCAAGTTAGTGACCAATTCCACACAAGGTAGCTCTTCTTCATCCACCCCAGCTACCTCCAATATAACTCTTTCCTCTGACATTGATCCCACAATTTTTTTTTTTTGATCCCACAATTTTTTTTGGACAACACCAATTCCAACCGAATGCAGGATATGGGGGTGCTGAACCAATATGCTCACAAGCCAAACCAGACAACAAATAGTCACCGATGGTGGGGACAGGCCAGAATTGGAAATGATCAATTTATCTTCCTATGTGCTTACTGATTCAGACAAACAACTACTCTCTAAAGGCTTAAGCTTCTGTCCTCATGTCAGCATTGACCATTTTGAAATCCTTAAGGATTTAAATATATTTGTACGTAACTTACTGGTAAAAATGATGTATTCCAAACAAAATTCTAATGACAATACAGTGTCACTTTCAGATAATAACAGCAAAACTGACGTTTGAATGTTGAAAATGCTGAACAAATTATTGTCAGAAAGTGGAACTCCTTATTTATTTGATACTGTTGACTTGGAGGAGGTTTGAATTTGTTGGAGGATGAAACTTCGGACCCCAAAATCCATCTTAGGAGAAAATCCAGTAAATTTCCTTCAACACAAATCAATCCCAACTTAGCAATATTTTTAAAACAAGTTACCTATGTAGTAGAGAAAATCTCAACTAAGGAATATGGTAAATCCAATTTAATCACTACTGAACACAAAGCCATTACACAGTTTATGGATGGGAAGGATTTAGTCATAAAGCCCTCCAATGAAGGTGGCAATATCATAGTAATACATGTGGAAAAATATAAAAAGATGTGCCACAAGGTCCTATCCAGCAAGAGCTGGTACAGACAAGCTGGAATAGATAAAGTATCTAACATTAATCACAAATTTTACCAATTGGTGCACTCTGCCCATAGAGGAGGTATCACCTCTAAACAAATATGGGAGTTCATTCAAACCCCTTACCCTCGAGAGGAATGCTTCTATACTCTCCCAGAAATGCATAAACATTTGTTGGACCCCCCCTCAGGAAGACCCATCTTTTTCTGGTAATGCGTGCGTCACTGAGAACACTAGTCATTTCAGTGATTCAATCCTACGTCCATTTGTTCTATCTATCCCCTCGTACGTACAAGATACTATGCATCTGTTACAAGTATTGGAGGGTATTCATGTCCCCACTTCAGCATGGCTAGTTACTGTGGATGTGGAGTCTTTGTATTGTAGCATACCGCATGACCTTGGCATTGACGTTATACGATGTTATCAATTTCAGCTGGATCAGCATGAAATGGATTTTCACAAATTTTTGTTGGTATTGCTATACTTTGTGCTATCCAATAATGTTTTCTGTTTTGCTGGTTCCCACTACCTCCAGGTACAGGGGGTGGCCACGGGAACTTGCTGTGCCCTCTCTTATGCCAACTTGTACCTGGGGGGGTGCACTACATTTTTTCCAACAATCTCTCGATGTACCTGTGCTATGTTCTCTCATGGCACAGGTACATCAATGACATTTTTATCAAAGGACGATGAGGGATACATTTCCAACTCCTTGTACTGCAAGCCCACCACAGGCAATACAATACTACATGCCACAAGTACACATCCTGCCCCATTCATACGCTCCATTCCATATGGACAGTACCTGCGACTCAAGCGCAACTGTAGTGATTCTGATTTTTTTTAAATGGAAGCTAAGCTTGTACGTGATAGGCTACGGGCAAGGGGGTGCAGAAAAAAATGTCTGATTGGGGCCTACAATCGTATCAAAGATCAATCTAGAGATTCCCTATTATTTCATAAGAATCCCAAAAAACCCAGCAACATGGTCAGGTTCATTACCCGATACAATCCTCAACATGCGCAGATCAAATCTGTCTTACAGAGATGTCTGTAACATGGAACATGATTTGGCATTGCTGGTCAAAGCAGTGGAGACTGCAGTTCAATATTTCTAAATGTAAAATAATGCATCTAAGGAAAAATAATCCGCTTAGAGAGTACAGCATTGGGGGCACAGTGTTAGCCAGCACTACAGAAGAAAAAGATTTGGGGGTGCTTATTTCAGATGATTGCAAAATGAGCAAACAGTGTAACCAGGCAGTGGGAAAAGCAAATAGAATTCTGGGATGTATCAGTAGAGGGATCACCAGCAGGAGGAAGGAGGTTCTGATTCCTCTATATAGATCTTTAGTGAGACCTCACTTAGAATACTGTGTCCAGTTCTGGAGACCACACTTACAAAACGATATTGATAAGATAGAACGCGTTCAGAGACGGGTAACAAAAACGGTGAAAGGTCTGGGGGATAAAACATATCAAGAGCGACTTCAGGAACTTAATATGTACAGTCTGGAGGAAAGAAGGGAGAGGGGAGACATGATTGAAACCTTTAAATACATCAAGGGGGTGAATAAGGTTCAGGAGGGCAGTCTTTTCAATATGAAACCAAAATCAAGAACACGGGGACATGACCTCAAACTAACTGGGGGGGGAAGTTCAAAACTAATCTTAGAAAGTACTATTTTACTGAAAGGGTGGTTGATGATGATGATTGGAATAAACTACCAACAGAGGTTGTGAGACAGTCAACAGTAAATGGCTTCAAACATGCTTGGGATAAACATAAATCTATAGTCAGACAACAAGGTTAATGTAAAAAAAAAATATAAAAAAAAATAAATAAATAAAAAAATAAAAAATAAAAAGGGGCAGACTCGATGGACTACTCAGTCTTTTTCTGCCGTCACTTTTCTATGTTTCTATTCTGCAGCTCTCATTTGTTTTGGAAAATGAAGAAATAAACGGAAAATGTTTTTTTTTTTCTTTTTTCAAATTTCAAAACTTTGTGACAAAAAGTGAGATCTGCAAAATACTCAACGTGCCTCTCAGCACATAGCTTGGAGTGTCTACTTTCCAAAATGGAGGCATTTGGGTTTTTTTTTTTTTTTGCTAACTGGGCATTTCATGGCCTCCGCAACTGTGATAGGTAGTGTGGGGTGAAGGCATACATTTTCACTCTTAGAAATCCTTAAGGCGGTGATTGGTTTTTGGGGTCCCGTACACAGATAGGCTTCCACATGGGGTATCCCCATACTCAGGAGAAGCAGCAGAATGTGTTTTGGGGTGTAATTTCACATATACGTATGGCATGTGTGAGCAATATATAATTTCAGTGACAACTTTGTGTAATTTTTTTTTTGTCATTTTTCAATCACTTGTGACAAAAAATAAAATATTCCATGGACTCAACATGCCTCTCCAAAATGGGGTAATTTGGGGGGTTTTGAACTGTCCTGGAATTTTATGCCCAACATCACTTCTTATCACTTGAACCACCAAGTCTTTTCTGGCACTTTTTGTTTACATGAAAAAATACTTTTTTTGTTGCTAGAAAATTACTTTTAACCCCCAAACATTATATATATTTTTTAAAGCAGAGGCCCTACATATTAAAATAGTGGGTGTTGCAAATTTTTTTTTTCACAAAGTATTTGTGCAGCGATTTTTCAAACACAATCTTTGAGGAAAAAAAACCCTTTTTTGAATTTCAATGCACAAAAACACACTATATTGCCAAAATGTTTGGCGAACTATAAAAGATGATCTCATGCCGAGTGCATAGACAGCAAACATGACATGCTTTAAAAATGATGCACACCTGCGAAGCGGCGACAAACTATATACATTTTTAAAAGCCTGATGTGATACCTCACATGCATTGTGAAATTGTTGTTTACATATGACATGAGACCGACACTTGCGTTCACCTTTGCGTGCGTGCATGGGGGGACAGGGGTGCATTTTTACAATTTTTTTTTTTTTAATTATTCATTTTGCTTTTTATTTTATTTTTACACTGTCACTTTCATCTTTTTTTTCATCATTTTTATTGTTATCACAGGGATTTTAAATATCCCCTATGATAAAAATAGGTAGTGTTGCATATTTTTTTTTTAATTTGGGGTCTACTAGACTCTAGATCTTTCTTCAGCCCTTAAAAGCATCTGACCACACCAATATCGGTGTGATAAGATGCTTTCACAATTTCCCTATGGCGCTGTTTATATCCGGCGTAATCAAAGTCACCAAATGCTCATAGCCTCCGTTTTTTTAGGCCATAGAGATGATTGGAGCCATTATAGTCTTCGATCAGCTCTATGGGCAGCTGGTTGTACCACTGGCTGCATTCTCATGTTCCCCGGTGGTACAGGAGAGCCTGAGCAGACCAGCAACATACTAGTACTTCGCTGGTCCTTGTTCGGCATATGTTGTAATGCTAATGTTCTTTTTTTTCATGCAGCCAGTGGGTTAAATGAAAAAAAAGAATCAATCGGTGGGTATGCCCACCATTAGAAAACTGCCCTTCATCTACTTCTAATGGTGGGCATAGCCCCTTTTTAAAAATATATACCGTAGCATAGGGGCAATCTGCCCCAATTTCCACCCACTGCCCCTATGCTCCGGTATATATGCTCTTTTTTAACTATGGTGGTGAAATCACCTCCTACAGCGCTGGAGTCGCTGTAAGTATGGTGGGAGCAAACGATGTTGCTGTCACCATAAATAAATCAGTCCTGCAGCTGAATGGCGTACCTGAAAAGCAATAAACGATTAATAAAACAGAGTTCCCTAAAAAATTACATTCCTGCTAAGAAGAAAACATTATAAAACATTGCAGGAAAACATTATAAAAACATATACCTGCAAAGAAAACATGATACAAAACAGTAACAAAACATTACAGGTATGCATAAAAACATTAACAATAGAGAGAGCAATAGAAAGAGAATAGAGAGAAAATAGAGATAGAAAAACAAGAAACTTACATCTGTTTTTGGCTTTTATTATTTTATATTTTTTGGTTATTATAACTTATTTTATTTATTTTATTTTTTACTTTTTTTTTTTTTTTTTGGTACGCATATTTGGAGAACCTGTGACAATGTGCCTAATTCCTGTGTAGTGATGTACCCTACGCTAATACTCAACTCAAAACAGTCACCGATGCAAAGACGGGTCAGGACAGGAGGGACAATAATAATGGATGTCATATCCGTGTCGTCAGCAGATACTACATCTTATTTGGGGGGCTTGGTTGGTAGTGGTACCATGGATGGCATGTGAAAAATGCCGTCCATGCAGCCGGCTCACTGCATTTGGATTGGGAACATGGGGTGCAGAACCATCTGGATATAGAAGGGCTCTGATGATCTCTTCCTAGAATTTAAGGAGAGATCCAGTCCGTCCTGACGCTTTGTATAGCACATAAGCATTCAGCATAGCCAATTGGAATAAGTATACAGACACTTTGAGTACCAGCATCTGGCCTTACGGGCAGTTAGGTATGACGCCAATAACAGGTCGTTGAAGTCCACCCCTCCCATATTTTGGCTATATTCATGGAGGGATTTCTCCACAACACCAGTCGCCGTTGTAATTTGGGCAGTCGTATCTGCGTGAATGGAGGAAAGAATGAAAACATTCTTTGTATCCCTCCACTTCACCGTAAACAAATTACCACTTTTCAAGCAGGCTCTCTCTCCCCCCGTCTAAGTCGGGATTCTACCAGATGTTGGGGGAAGCCCCGGCGATTAGATAACACGGTGTCACATGCACCAATTTGATGATCAAAGTAGTGACTAAAAAGTGGCACGCTTGAGTAGTAATTGTCCACATACAAATGGTACCCCTTTCCAAATAAGGGTGACACCAAGTCCCACATAATCTTGCCAGCACTTCCTGTGTAGTCTGGGCATCCTTCCAGCTCCATGTGGCTATCTTTTCCCTCACAAACCATAAAACTATATGCATAGCCTGTGGCCCTGTCAGAGAGCTTATACATCTTGACCCCGTATCTGGCATGCTTGCTTGGGAGAAACTGTTTGAAAGCCGAATTTTGTGGAGCCAATCATATTCATGGTCACCCCATGGACGACAGAGTTAATTGTTGTTGAAGTGCATAAACCGCAGGATCTGCTTGTATCGTCTCCTGGCCATGGAAGCAGAGAACACGGACATATGGTGAATTTGGTTAGTGGACCAATATGACCTCAACTCAGATTTTTTAGTTATGCCCATGTTGAGGGAAAGGCCCAGAAAGGACTTAAATTCTGGAACTGTAATTGGTTTCCAGTCTCTGGCAAGTGACAAATGGGGATTAGCGGCGATGTATTGGCCAACATATAAATTGCTTTGGTCCACAATAGATTTATAGAGATCTTCAGTGAAAATCAGCGAATACAAATAAATGGCCTTAAAATAAACTGTATTCACCAGAATTCCAGGTTGGGCAGTGAATGCGGGAAGTATGGGCGTTGAATCAGTGGTGGATTGCCAATCAGGGTTAGCGTATTCAGCGGGAAGGACTCTATGGGCTCTGCGTGCCTGTCTTTGTCTTCTTCATGGCTGTGGGAGACTACTTGTGCTAGCCACTCAGCTTGAACTGCACTTATGGGACTCTCCACATCACCAAGTGTTACTGCAGTGCTGGTTGTAAGACCAGGATGTACTAGGCCACTGGTGCTTGCCAGTTCACCAGAAGGAGTAGCAGCACCAGTACTGGCTTTCTGCTGTATACGAGAGGCCTGTGGTTCTTGCACCTCAGCGACAGCAGAATAGGATCGGGTACGCCTGATCTTAGAAGGTACCACAAAGCCGTCGTCAGAGCTATCTGACAGGGTGCCACTGCTGTCTATGGGATCGCATGCTGAGCCTGAATCTGACAGTGAAGCTTCCCCATCGCTCCCATCTGTCATGCTCAGCAACGCGTAGGCCTCTTCACTAGTGTACCTCAGATTTGACATGTTGTACTCTAAATTTATAGGTATACTAGTGTGATTCACAGGCAAAAAAGCGCACCTGGTTGTCAGAGCCTTTTTCAAATCACTACCAGGGATCGGGTGTGATCTCTGCGAACGCTGCAGTTATGTGTGTTGTGTTTGGTAAATGTCAGCGATCTATTGATCCTGCAGTTGGGTGGGCTGAGCTGGGAGGGAGGGGCTAAATACAAGTGCTAGCAGGTATCTGGGTTGATCCTGCTAACGCCGCATTTTTTATAACACTAATCCAGTGGGGACGCTAAAATAGATCTGATCAGATCACAGATATTGATCTGTTCAGATAATATAGTACTAACTGACCTATCTAGGTGTATGTGTGCATGTCAGATTACCTGTACTAATCTGACGCTGCCGGGGATTGACGCTGACCCTAACGTACGCTAAAACGTAACTGAGGTCACTGCCGGGCGATCAGAGGTTAAAACCTATAAAAGCTATATAAATGTGTGTATATATATATATATACACGGCGGGTAATCTAAGGGAATAAAAACTATCTAAGTAACATCACCCGTGATACTTATACAGTGATCACAGGTGACGGGGCAATTAAGGGCTTAAAACCTTTATTGGGGGGTAAGGGGGGAATTTATACCTACCTAGGCCTACTACTACCTACCCTAACACTTTTTAGTGTCACAAGTGACACAAGTATAGCGATCAGTGAACGATCTGATTGCTGGACTCAGAGACACAGTGACAGGAGTGAAGGGCTTATCTGGGGAGGCGAACACGGGGCTAAAAGTGTGCCTATGTGTACTGTGTCAGTGTAGTGTTAGTGCAACTCACGTTTAGATATCATCACTCTCTCTCTGGAATGGAAAAGGACCCAGGGAGGAAGAGTGACATCACTTCCTCTGCCTGTGTTTACATTCCACAGACAGAGGAGGCATTTTATTCGCCAAGACTGAGCAACATGTACAGATCAAAATTCATTGGTCTGTGCCTGTAGATTGATCGGTCCTCTAGCGAACCGGACCTCTGCGGCCGCGAGCGCCGTTTATAGATGGCGATTCACGTTATGCTGCCACATTGCAGCAGTAAATGTACGCAACACAGTCCGAAAGTGGTTAAGAGGTCCTGGCATACTTTTTTCTATTACAAGGAATGTTTACATTTCTTGTAATAGGAATAAAAGTGATCAAAAATGTTTTTTTTTTTTTAAAGTACGGTGTAAAAATAAAAAATACAAAGTAAAATATCACTCAGAAATTCAAAGCCCTCCTACTGAACACAGCTCTATTGAGTTAAATGTTTAAATAGATGAATGAATAAAATAAAATAAATATGAGCTGCTGCTAAAAAATATAATGTCACATAAGCTCACAAATACAACAGAAGTCCATATATGATCAGATGCTGAAATCTGTAGCAGCGCTCTCTCCCACATTTAAAACGTGACTGCTCTCCATAGGTTCTCCATATGAAGTAAAAGTGTGTAATCCAGTGATGATTCAGAAAGAGATGAGTCTATAAATTCTAAAGTTGCATGCGTACACCAAAAGAAATTCCACTGCGCGACTCTCTCCCCCAAGGGTATACACTCACCGGAAACCAGCGAAATGAGTGCCTTGCAATGATCTAATGCGGCGATCCTCTGCACACTTACATCTCTCCACCATTTATGGGCATAAAAAATGCTTTTATCTCATGTGAGAACTTGTCAGAAGTTATCAGGCTGATAACAAAGCTACAAAGCAGGAGAAAGCCACAGGACTCTTGGAGAGAGATAAGAAAACACTACAGATAGATGTGCCCAGCTCAATATCAGGTTTACATCCACTTTAACCACTTCACCCCTGGAAGGGTTTCCCATGTTAGGACCAGAGCCCTTTTTGCCACTGCGTCGCTTTAACTGACAATTGCGCGGTCGTGCGACGTTGTACCCAAACAAAATTTGCGTCCTTTATTTCCCACAAATAGAGCTTTCTTTTGGTGGTATTTGATCCCCTTTGCTTCATTTCTAATCACCGCTATAATCAAAACAAAAGCAACAATTTTGCAAAAAAAAAAAATTTCTTTTTGCTAAAATCCAAATCCAAAAAAATTTAAAAAAAAAACAAATGTATTCATCGGACTTGGCCGATTTATATTCTTCCTCATATTTTTGGTAAAAAATTTGCAATTGGCGTTTATTGATTGGTTTGCACAAAAGTTTTTGCGTTTACAAACCATGAGAATTCATTTCTGGCGTTTTTACAATTTGTTTTTTTTTTTTTACTGGTAATGGCAGCGATCTGTGATTTTTATTTGGACTGCGATATTGGGGCAGACATGTCAGACATTTTTGACACTTTTTTTGGGACCAATGACATTTATACAGTGATCAGAAATGTAAATTTCCACTGATTACTGTATAAATGTCATTGGCAGTGAAGGGGTTAACCTGGGGGCGGCGATCTAGGGATTAACTGTGTTCCCTGGGTGTGTTCTAACTGTGAGGCGGCTGGGCTGTCAGGGGCATCAGAGATCTCACTGGCGCGACAGTCCGTCGTACTGTCTAGATGACTAGGGACAGTGACCCTAGTCACTCTAGAGACTACGGGGACTGTCGGGTCGGCGGAGTGTCAATCTTGTGTGGGTCCCTTGTGTCAATTA
>BLSH010074502.1:444961-455633 GCA_018402905.1 Glandirana rugosa | reverse complement strand
AAATATTCACCAGTCTTTGAACATTTATTGAGTACTTTCTTATTTCAATGCAATTTTGGTTCGTGTGGTAACAAAGAACACTTTAAGGGTTATTCAAACTACACAGTGTACTGGGAGAAGGATAACTTTTTTGTTTTCAACCTAACTTTATTCTTTCATGAGTTATTTACAAGTTTCTGACCACTTATAAAATGTGTTCAATGTGCTGCCCATTGTGTTGGATTGTCAATGCAACCCTCTTCTCTCACTCTTTACACACTGATAGCAACACCGCAGAAGAAATGCTAGCACAGGCTTCCAGTATCCGTAGTTTCAGATGCTGCACATCTCGTATCTTCACAGCATATGTTTTTTTTATGCTTTTTATGGTCAGTAAAAACCAATACCGGGTGAGCTTTTCCTTCCAGGAGGTACCGCCATTCCTCCAAAGTCGACTTGATGGCCAGCAATTCCCTATCACCGACATCATAGTTCCAGCAAGATGGTGCACCACTACATTATGGGTGTCAGGTCAGAGCATTCCTAGATAAACAGTTTCCTGGAAAGTGGATTGGTCGTCGTGGGCCAGTTGAATGGCCCCCAAGTTCTCCCGATCTGACCCCCTTAGACTTTTATCTTTGGGGTCATCTGAAGGCAATTGTCTATGCTGTGAAGATACGAGATGTGCAGCACCTGAAACTACGGATTCAAAATGGCCAACTTCAAAATGGCTGCCATGGTCACCACCATCTTGAAAAGTTTCCCCCCTCACATATACTAATGTGCCACAAACAGGAAGTTAATATCACCAACCATTCCCATTTTATTAAGGTGTATCCATATAAATGGCCCACCCTGTATATCTCCTGAAACCGCTGCGACCCAACCAGACCATAGTTTATCAAACATTTTGGGACACCCTCTAGCAGTATATGCCAGTTTGAATAATGGCACTGCTTTGTTGATCAAGTCAACACAGTATTGGAGAGAGGGAGGGACATGATTCTTCCATTTAAGTGCTATGGCTTTTTTTGCAAAGAAAACTACTATATGAAGAAAGGCTTTGTTAGTACTGGACATGCCCTCTTCTCCAAAGTCCCCCCAGTAGACATTTGGCTGGGGAATAAATATTTGGAATACCAAGTTTTTCCTCTAGGAATCCAAGTACCACTCTCCAGAACTGTGCAACATGTGGGCACTGCCATACCATTTGGAAATAATCCCCAACTGCACCTCCAAATCTCTGACATACCGCTGAATACAATCTTCCCATCTTATATAAGCGAGCTGGAGTGTAATAAATCCTATGTAGGAAATTAAATTGGATTAGTTTGTCACAGGCAGATATTTTCGCAGGTAACTGCTCCCCTACCACCTCTGACCACGTTTCTTCATTGAGCGTTGGAATAGCAGATGCCTGTTGTCTAGCTATCCTCTCCATCCTCTTCAAAGAGGAGGATAGAAGGAGAGTAGTATCTGTATATAAGTTTAGTATGGTCATCCTCAAAGAGTGATTTCTCTAATTTAGATGGGACAAGTGAGACCCCCGTCAGCCCATATTGGGCCGCTATTGCATGTCTCAGTTGGAGGTAGCCATAGAAGAACTGATTGGGTACTCTATACTTCATTTGAAGATCCCTGAAAGTTTTAAAGGTCCCTGTTGAGAAACGGTGGACATACTTAATGTTATAAATTATATAGTGATGGTGTATACCTCTCTAAGTGTAGTTGAAAGTTATATAAAGCGAGCTGCTACACAACAATCAAACAAAATTATGATAAAAGTGTAAATGCCAAAATGGTGTAGCGCTCACATTAAGGCCTCATACACACGGGCGTTATTAACGCCGTGTTTTTTAGCTGTTTTTACAGCTTAAGAACACCACGCCATGTTGTTCTATGGCCTCATACACATGTTGATGTTTTTGAACTGTAGATGGCGTCGGCGTTCTTAAGCTGTAAGAAGAACCCAGGACACACGCGTTCCGAAGCTGCAGCTTTAGAGCGTTTTTGACGCTGAGCCGGCAAAATGTTAAAAAATGTGGCTTAATGTTGTATACACAGCGTTAAGCCTCATCAGGCGTTTCTCTGCCTCTATTCAAAATCAGTGGTTCCCTGTGTGCAGAGGGTCTTGAAGGGGAACGCCGCAAAAATTAAAGAAAAATTTTATTAAATCAGCCCTGGCATCTTCTCCCCTCTCTTCTTTCTTCGGCTCTTTTGCGGGGTCTTCTGTCTTCTGAGTGGTCTTCTGTCTTCTGCTCTTTTGCCGCTGTCTCCCCTCTGTCTTCTCCCTCTCTCTTCTGGAGATATTGACTCGTCGCTGTCTCCCACTCGAATGTTGGATCTGTACTGCGCCTTTGCCTTATATTGGCATGAGACGGGGGCAACCGCTGACGTCATCCCGAGGCCCACCCACTTATGGTGTCACAGCCCCGCCCCAGGATGTGATGTCATTAGTGGGCGGGGCTCTGGATGACGTCAGCGGGTGGCCCCGCCCCATGCCAGTATAAGGCAACGTCGCAGTACGGACCCGGCATTCAAGTGGGAGAGAGCGACGAGTCAACATCTCCAGAAGAGGGAGGGAGAAGATAGAGGGGAGACAGCTGCAAAAGAGCGACAAAAGAGTAGAAGACAGAAGACCCTTCAGAAGACAGAAGACCCCCATAAGAGCTGAAGAAAGAAGAGAGGGCAAATGATGCTGGAGCTGATTTAATAAAATATTTTAAAAACCTGTGTAGTGTGTTTTTTTTTTTTTTTACACTTTTTTTTCCAGGTGAATGGGTAGGGGTACGATCTATATGGGGGCCTCCTTGTTAAAGGGGGCTTCCAGATTCCGATAAGCCCCCGCCCGCAGACCCCGACAACCAATGGCCAGGGTTGTCGGGAAGAGACTCTTGTCCTCATCAACTTGGGGACAAGGTTTTTTGGGGTGGGGGGCGCAGGGCCCCCCTGCCCCAAAGCACCCACCCCCCCATGTTGAGGGCATGCGGCCTGGTACGGTCCAGGAGGGGGGGGAGCTCGCTCATCCCCACCCCCTTTCCTGGCCTGCCAGGCTGCGTGCTCGGATAAGGGTCTGGTATGGATTTTGGGGGGGACACCTCGGCGTGGGGGTTCCCCTTAAAATCCATACCAGACTGAAGGGTCTAATACCTCCTGGGGGGAACCACACACAGAAAATTTCCTTTAATTTTTGCGGTTTCCCCTTCAAGACCCTCTGCACACAAGTCGTGCCGCAAGTTGGATCATCATGATCCGACTTCTGGTGCGACTTCTATTCAAATCAATGGCTTCCCATAGGGAACCATTGATTTTGAATAGAGGCAGAGAAATGATGCTGAAAGCTACGCGCACTGACGTCAATGCAAAACGCTGATAAAATTGTAACGTGGCTTTTTTCCTGGCGTCGGTATTGACGTTACAGCTCGTTTTTCAATACGCCTGTGTGTATGGGGCCTTAATCTCCAAGGTGAAACCAAGAGTGAAAGAAAAAATGAAAACAAAGAGCTAGAGAGAATTCAATCGCACTACGGTATCATACACGTGTATGATATGCAATGCTATACATAGAGTAACCAAATTATATCTCGTGCCACTCTGTAAAATAATGCATCGAGAGTATAAATTGCTAGTGCAAATAGTTAAAGCATTGTGATAATCAAACATATATAGTCCATTTTCACAGTTCATTAGTGGAAAAAAGTGCAAAAATAGCAAAAATTATTCAAATATAAAGTTTGTGCATATCTTGGCGTATTCATAAGGAGATGTATACAAAGGAAGGCCTTATATGGAAGTATAATGAATCATCCCACGTTACACAATTGCGCTTACCAGATAGTAGTTATATTCAGGCCTGAATATAATATGGAGTCACAGAGCCAAGGGATGGTTCTTTCCTTTGGAGGTCCACAGGGGGGCGCTATGATGTCCTAGCAGAACAACAATACCACTTAAATGGATCTCCACTTCGGTGTTCTCCAGAAGTGCGTGTTGAACATGAAATAAAAGCCTTACATAGCATAAAATCCTTTAGGATAGACTTTATTAAAAAGTAATGCACTTACATGTAAGCAGATAAACTTGAGCTCAGAAAGGTTGGGTGGTCACAAGATAAGGCACAGTGGTATGGGGCCATCAACTCCCGATGCGTCGCTGCATATAGTCGTACAGCGGTCGGCAAGCGTTTAAGGGAGAATCCCCCCATTTTTTTATTACATATGTGGAGAATTTTATAAGACATTTTGAGTATATCTGCTCCAGTTTCAGGGTATGGGCCATTTCTGTATAATATATTAATGCCTCATAGGAGTGGACAAGGGCTGCCTGCGTGACCACTGATGCTATATCCAGGTCCGGGAAAACCACCAGTGAATTTGTGTCAGCTGGGCCACCAGGTAATAGCACTGAAGATTCAGTAGGGCCAAACCCCCTTCTATAATAGGCAGATGCAACAAGTCCAAAGAGACCCTAGCTGGCTTGGATCCCCAAAGGAATGAGGTATATATCTTGTTTATCTGTGAAGAATTATTTAGGGATGTAAATAGGGGCATGCCATAATAAATAAAGAAATCTAGGTAAGTATATCATCTTAAATATGTTTATTCTGCCTAATAAATTTAGGGGTAGTTGGTACCACGTTTGTAAATTGAGTTTCAGGCGACTCACTAGGGGGGTTAGATTATTGTGGATATATGCACTTAGAGGAAACTGAACTTCCACCCCCCGATAACGAAATTTGTCAACCACCTTCAATGGGATATCATTAGGTACCGTGGGGGTAAACATAGGGTTAACGCAAAGACACTGAATTTACTCCAGTTAACCTTAAACCCAGAGTATGCGCCAAAACTGGAAAGCAGATGCATGGCCTGAGTCAATGGTTTTTTATCATCCGCCAAGTACAGCAGCAGGTCATCTGCGTACAGTGATGTTTTTTCTTCAAGTGTGTTTATTCAGAAGCCCTTGATTGCCTAGTCTGCTCTAACCTTGGCAGCCAGTGGTTCCATGGTTATTGCGAACAAGAGGGGTGACGGGACACCCCTGTCTCGTTCCTCGGCGTATCTCAAAGGCATCAGTTATGATGTTGTTAACCTTAAAGCGAGCCATAGAAGCCACATATAATATTTTATCCCAGGTTAGAAATCTAGGTCCAAAGCCCACCCGCACAAGGACAGCCATCAGATAGGTCCATTCCAAGGAATCGAAGGCCTTATGGGTATCTAAGGATACAGCAATATGGGTATCAGGGTCAGGGCCCTCAGATTGTACAATTGTGAACAATCTATGCAAATTAATGGCTGTTGATCTCATTGGAATGAAACCGGTTTGACCCGAGTTGATAATGGAAGCAATCACCTTATTAGAGTGGTTGTAATGCCAGCCAACCACCCCCCCCCCCCATAAATAAAAAAAACCTGCAAAGCAAAGGCATAATTAGCTAGTATGCAGTGCACACCAGCTCATTATGAAATGCCTTGGAACGAAGCTGTTGCGGTGGTCTCGGCACACTGCTGTGTCCGGCAACATGCTTCTTCCTGGTTTGCGGCTCCGTCCAATCACAGCGCGGGCTCCAGCGATGTGATTGGCGGAGCTGCGCTGACATCACTCCCATGCATGCGCACGAGAGCCATCATTTACTGCACGTCAACAAAAGAAACTGCACCCGGGGTACCCCGGGTGCTGATTCTGCAGTGCGCATGTGCCGATGATGTTGGCACGTGCAGATACAGGGAATATCTCCTAAACCGTACAGGTTTAGGAGATATTCCCGGGACCTACAGGTAAGCCTTATTGTAGGTTTACCTGTAGCTTAAAGTGGTTGTCACAAGTTGACAGCCACTTTAAGCTTTTTGGCTAGGAGTTTGGCTAATTTTAGTATCCACATTTATCAAGGAGATATGGGGCGGTACGACTCACAGAGATTATGGTCCTTGTGCGGTTTGGGGATCAGAACTATCAGGGCCTCCCTGAGGCAATCTGGTAGTCTATCCTTATCAAAAGCATTGCTGAATACCTCCATTAATTTTGAGGCAAAAATTCTTGGTAGGTGCAGTACCACTCTACTGGATAACCATCTAATCCTGGGGTTTTATTAGGGCTGAGAGAGTGCATTGCCGCCTCTATTTCAGGCACAGAGATAGGCAATTCCAGTTCTGCCGCTGCCTCCTAGGACAGGGGATTAAGTGGGATTTGGTCCAGATATCCTTTCACCTCCTCTACTCCATACTGCACAGATGATGAGTATAGATCAGAATATAAGTGGAGAAATGCGTTAGCTATGTCATCTGGAGATGTGTATAATATTTGATGTTCGTCGTATATACAGTGGATAGACGTAGGTGCATGTTGAGAGTGGGCCAAATAAGCTAACAGTTTACTATATTTATTACCATATTCAAATATCCTTTTGCTTTTGATAAAGTAATTTTGTTTTAGTTTTTTCCACTAACACCAGCTCCAGTTGTCTAGCATAGTCCCTCCACACCTTAAAGCAGAGTTCCACTCGTTTTTCTAGTTTACTAAAAGTCAGCAGCTACAAAAAGTGTAGCTGCTGACTTTTAATAAACACTAACTTACCTGTCTCCCGGTCCAGTGACAGCTGCGCCCGAAGCCTCGCTCGTCTCCCCCCTCCTCCCTGCGGCGCCGGCATTGCAGGTGTGGGCACCGGCCGTGGCTTCACGGCCAGGCACACACTGCGCATGCACGAGTCGCGCTGCACGTTGCCAGTGGCCAGGCAATCTTCTGGGACCTGTGACGTGTCCCAGAAGATTGCCAGGAGGGAGGGGCCGCATAGGAGGAGAGGAGGAGTCGCCTAGGCGGCCCTGAAGAGGAAAGAGGAAGCGGGACAGTTAGTCCCTCTGAAAATAGGGTATCCACTCCCCCCCCCCCCAAAAAAAATTACATGCCAAATGTAAGGGGGCGAGGAGTGCTTAAAGCGGAAGTTCCACTTTTGGGTGGAACTCCGCTTTAAAGTTGGAAGAGGAGGGGTTTTTAATGTATTCAACCTCTATCAGTGGCTGCCCTTTCACAATCCTTAAGTTTCCATTCCCTGTCCTTCCTAAGTTGTTTAATGATTTCGGGCGTGGAACCTCTGAGGGTCACCTTGAAAGCGTCCCATTTAATTCCCAGCGGGACCTCATCCTGATTATTTCACCAGAAATCACCTATAGCGGATGCAGAGGTTCTTTCAAAGAACTCCTATTTTAACCATAGCGGACTCAGTCTCCACAAGTTATAACCCTGTAGGTGACCTATATTAAGGTTTAGCATTAATGGCGAGTGGTCTGATATCGCCCGTGGGAGATATTGCACTGCTGCCACTCTCGGGAGAGCATCTTTAGTCACAAAACACATATCAAGTCTTGATAGAGTATTATATATGACTGAATAAGAGTAGGTCTGGGAGTCAGGGTGTTTCCATCTCCAGGTCTTCACCAGATCATATTGTGTCATATATGCTGCTAGCGGGGAACTACAGATAGTTTTGGCATGCAATCTGTCCCTGTCTGGGGATAGGATGGTGGTCAAGTCCCCAGCTAGGATAAAAGGGCCCTCAGCCATCTGAAATACCTTTGACATTATTGTCTCCCAAACGGTTAATGCTAATAGCGGGGGGATATTAACCAACACAAAAGTATATGGTTGATTATTTATAAGGAGGACAAGCACCACATATCTCCCAAACGGATCAGTGGCGATATTTTTAGGGGTGCATGGAAGTGATTTGGATATCAACACCGATACTCCTCTAGCATAGTTAGAGTATAGGGAGTGGAAAGTGTGTCCTGATCTCTGTTCACCTGTTATAACTTTTCATTAGACATTTTTGATGTATCCTGGAAGTCTCCTTGTATACTTGGAGTCTCCCTGGAAGGTATGATCCCCACACATATTCATAGTCATACAATTGCCCCCCCCCCCTTTTTTTTGTTTGGTCATGCGACTGGTATGTGTCCAAAGTCACATGACAAGAGTTTTTTTTCACCCCTCCCCACCTTGATTTTTTCTTCCCCTCCCATTGATAAGCTCTATTGTCACTATTTCATATATTTTTCTATCACTTTACATCACAAATTCGTATTGGTTTTAATATTTTTCAGATTGCTCATAATACTCTTATTAATATTTATTGTCATATTGTCCCACAGTGACCATTATGCTCCCCAATGTATTTTATATTTTATATGCTACATTGCTTTTAAATTGTTTTTAACTGCTTTTAGAAATGTCTTTCTATTGCTGAAACATGGTTTTAAATTTCCATGTATTACATGCTGTCTTGAGCGGTGGGTGTGGAGTTCTCTCTACGTCATTATCGATCTGCCCTTAAATTTGCCCACACTCAGCATGATGTCATTGGCCTGAGGAAGAAGCGTATGCCTCGACAACGCGTTACCGGTACCGCACGCCCACTGCTGCGACCGGAAGTGACATTTGAGAGACTTCGCTCCACCCGTATGTTCCAGGACAATAGAATACGTTGTTGCGTGTGAGTTGCTATGGCCTTTAAAAAACCTAATATCACATTGACCACAAGGGGGCAACCACAAAACTGTAACATAGGTCACAGAATACAGCACTAAGTGCTTAGACATGTGGTTAAGATTTCACCAACAATATACTATCCGTACCAAGTAATATGAAGCACAGCATAGTAATAAAAGTACATGACATGCAGACAGGAAAAAAGACAAAGCAGTCCCAATTGATCCAAAACCACGAATCCAGCCCCAAACTCCCCCCTCCCTGCTCTCAGTCCCAAACATGCTGTAGACTTGTACCCCAAGGAGAAGTAAAACAGTATAGCATGAGATCCCTCTCCAAACCCCCCCCCCCCCACCCTGTTTACAGTCCCAAACATACTATAGACTTTCTCCCTTACCTTAAACAAAACCCTTTCACCCTAGTGGGGGATTTCTTCTTTTTCCAACCGGAGATGAAGAAGAGGTTGTAACTGCTTGAGCAATGGAACAGTCAACAAACCACAGCATAATGCAACCATTTTGAGAAGCCAAACATATTGTTAATAAGGGGGCAATGAACCGCCCCATGCAGCTTTCAGATTAACATGCCATGTGCTTAGGGTTGTCACAGCATCCCTTTAATCCAGGACACATACTAATTACAGAGGTTCTGTGGCTGATTAAGGTGGTAATTAAACTCACTTGGTGCCTTATCTGCATTAAATTAGCCTCAGAACCTGTGTAATTCATATGTGTCCTGGATTAAAGGGATGATGTGGCAACCCTACATGTGCTGTGCTTAAGTATGTTCCACATAACATATTGATATGAAAAGATTTTGAGAGGCGTCAGCTAATCCCCTGCGATTCCAACCAGTGATTGGCTTCCTTTGGAGGGATGAAGAATTGGGTCTTTCCTTTATAGACCACCCAAAGTTTTGCCGGATACATCATGCTATGCTGTATGGCAGACTGTGGTCCCATAGACACTGTTTCACACTTTGGAATGCTGCATGCTGTTTTTGAGTGGCAGCGGAGAAATCCAGGAAAATAGTAATCTAGTTGTTATTGTATAGCGAGGCTGCCATATTCCAGGCATGGCGAAGGATAGTCTCTTTACCTTTAGAGTAGAGAAAGCGTGCGAACAATGGCCTGGGGAAACTACCCGCAGGGGGAGCCCTCAATGACACTCGATGGGCCCTCTCTATGGCAAACAAATGTGAAAAGGAATCACCAAAATGAAGTGGATGGATATCGCTGCGAGATCCCGCCCTGTGAGTGTGTGCGCGCTCACTGTGTTCCGGGGGGGGGGGGGGGCGGGTAGCAGACTCTATCTCTGCTGGCTACCTGCAATGACCCCCCCCCGCAGTGAAAGAACGGAGGTAAGTGTAAGTAAACACGGATCTCCGTTCTGATAGAGGGGGAAGGGCCGTGATCACAGGCTTCCTGTATATGGAAGCCATGATCACTCCCCTCCCCCTGCCAGCCCAGCTTACACACAGTTAGAACACACCCAGGGAACACAGTTAACCCTTAGAGCGCCCCCTGCAGGTTAACCTCTTCACTGCCAATGGCATTTACACAGTAATCAGTGCATTTTTATAGCTGTATAAATGCCAATGGTCCCAAAAAAGTTTCGAAATGGTCCGACATGTCCACTGCAGTATCGCAGTACCGCTAAAAATCGCAGATCGCTGCCATTACTAGTAAAAAATAACCCCAGGAATTAATTCTCATCATCCGTAAACGTGGCAACTTTTGTGCAAACCAATCAATAAACGAAGATTGCGGTTTTTTTTTTTTTTTACCAAAACTATGAGGAAGAATATAAATCGGCCAAAACCGATGAAAAAAATATTTATTGATTTGTATTTTAGCAAAAAGTAAGAAATTTGTTGTTTTTTTTTTTTGCAAAATTGTCGCTCTTCTTTTGTTTATAGCGGTGATCAGAAATGACGCAAAGGGGATCAAATGCCACCAAAAGAAAGCTCTATTTGTGGAAAAAAAAGGATACAAAGTTAGTTTGGGTACAACGTCGCACGACCGCGCAATTGTCAGTTAAAGTGACGCAGTGCCGAATCGCAAAAAGTGCTCTGGTCTTAAAGTGTGAAATCCTTCCGGCGCTGAAGTGGTTAAGCCATGCAATCAAAAAATCATCAGGGTGCTTCCCCTCCAATCCTTCAGGAAAACCCAAAGAAGAAAGAGCTTCAACACTATATTGTGAAGAAGGTT
>BLSH010074502.1:423871-435549 GCA_018402905.1 Glandirana rugosa | reverse complement strand
ACGTGAGACGTAACTGAATATAAGAGGCCCTGCCCCCTTATGATGTCACCGCCCGAGGCATGATAAGGTGGTGACGTCATAAGGGGTGGCCTCCAGGTGATGTCAGCAGGCGGCCCCGCCCCATGCCAATATAAGTCAATGCAGAGTGCAGAGCCAGCATTAGTGCTGGAGATCACGTTGTGTCAACATGTGAAAGGGGGCTTCCAGATTCTGATAAGCCCCCGCCCGCAGACCCCGACAACCAACGGCCAGGGTTGTCGGGAGGAGACTTGTCCTCATCAACATGGGGACAAGGTGCTTTGGGGTGGGGGGCTCCCCCTTCCTCAAAGCACCCACCCCCCCATTTTGAGGGCATGCGGCCTGGTATGGTTCAGGAAGGGGGGGGACGCTCGCTTGACCCCCCCTTTCCTGACCTGCTGGGCTGCGTGCTCGGATAAAGGTTTGGTCTGGATTGGGGGGTGGCCTACGCCATTTTTTTGCAGGGGGTTCCCCTTTAAATCCATACCAGACTGAAGGGTCTCATATCACTTTTGGGGGAACCCAACGCAATTTTTTTTAAAATTTTTGCGGGGGGTTCCCCTTCATGATCCTCAGCACATAAGTCGCGCACCGCAAGTCAGATCATCATGATCCGACTTCTGGTGCGACTTCTAATCAAATCAAAAGGCTCCCATAGGGAACCATTCATTTTGAATAGAGATGGAGAAACGCCTGACGAGGTTTAACACTGTGTGTACACAACGTTAAGCCGCGTTTTTGAGCTTTTACCGGTGCCAGCGTCAAAACAGCTCCAGCGCTGAAGCCTCAGAACGCGCTGGTCCTGGGTTTTTTTTTTTGGAGCTTAGAAACGCCTATGCCACTTACAGCTCAAAAATGTCTGTGTGTGTATGAGGCCATTGAATAACATGGAGAGGCATTTTTAAGCTGTAAAAATAGAAGCTCAAAAACGTGGCTGTAAAAACGTATGAGTATGAGGCCTTACCCTCGGCTTTGCTATTTTGTGTTTCTTCTATTTTTTTAGCATATATAACCTGTGCATTACCTTTTCTTGTACAATGTTTTTATTGAAAAAAAACAGGAAAAACATAACACAATATATGTGCAAAATAGTAGGGGACACAGATACTCAAGTAATAAACTAATTGGTGTTCACCAATGCCAGAAGTCTGCCAAGCAAAATAGGTGGCCCAAAGTAAATTTGCAGGTGCCACTCAAGGCTCCACCAGGTCCTCTTGTGCAGCAACTGACAAGACAAGGACAGACAAGTACAAACAAGGACAGAGTTTGTCCCAGCTCGAGACATTGAATGGAAGGGATAATTACTGAAAGTTGTACATCTCTGCAAAACCCCCTACGAATGTGTATGACAGCCTCAGACTGGGCTCCAACCAGGCCATGCCCCCGTGTTTCACTCCACCCATGGAACTAAGTCATGGGAAACAGGGGAATCCCCATGACTAATCTCCGTGGGCAAAGTGAAACGCGTTGGTGGCGTGGCATGGTTGGAGCCTGGACTGAGGCTGTCATATATTTTCTTACGGGGTTTTGCAGAAATGTGCGACTTTCAGGACTTTTCCAATTAAATTAGGTGAGTTGGAATCTTTGGTGCACAAAGAGAACCATGATTTAATTGGTATTGCTGAATCTTGCTTCATTTTTCCACATGACTGGGCTATAAATATTCCTGGCTATGCCCACTTTTGGATAGACAGGGTAAAACCAAAAGGTGCTAGTGTCTCTCTATGTGAGAAATGATCTCAAAGTGAGTGTGATGAGGCTGAAGCATTATGGGTGGAATTGCATATGGGTGTGGGTACTACAAAGTTAATCATTGGAGCTTGTTAAAGGCCATCCAGTATTAATGAGGAGGTGGAGACTCAGCACCTTGCACAGATAGAAAGGGCTGCAAGGCCTGGGACAATGATAATAATGGGGGATTTTAACTACCCAGAGATTGACTGGAGTAATGACACTGCAGGAATATTTAAAGGGCAAAAATGTATAAACCTATTACAAGACCATTTTATTGTACAATTCATAGAAGACCCAACAAGAAATGATGCCCTGATCCCCTGTTCTACTATGTGTACAAAAAAAATTGCCAATAACTAGTCAAAATGTGAATAGTGAATGGTAAAGCGCTTACCCTAAATTGTAACACAAACTTATACAGTGCCCCTACATACAATATTATATGTATAAAATAAGACAGTAACCGCAAATTGGTTAACAAATAGTTTTAATACAATAAATCATTTAAGATCGTGTGAACCATATAAATTGCTCAGTAAAGAAAGTGTCAAAGTAAATAAACTAAAATACTTCCAATGGTGTCACACCACTCAGTGGTGACAATCCATGCAACACAGTTTAAATATGAAGCAGTAAAGTTTTTATTGTGAAGCTTATTGCGAGTCTTGGGGGAACCCAGTTTTAGGAGTTTAGGCTAGGTCTCCAGTGGGCATTGCTCTTTTACCAGTGGTGGAGTTGGGCTTCATTCCGTGTGTTCTGACCTTATTGTGCATTGCTCCATGGCAGGGTTTCTCAACCAGGGTTCCTCCTGAGGCTGCTAGGAGTTCCTTGAGCAATGAGCAATTTCTGCCCCTCAGATAAGTTCCCACTGTCCCCATTGATCTTTTTAGCTATCTGTAAGGGGGGTAATTCTTCCCAATGACCACAAGTGTAAGGAGCATTTATTTTTTTCACTGACCATCACACTAATGTCACACTAATATCATATGTTGTAGATATAATAATTTTTAGCAGGGGTTCCCTGAGACCAGAAAGTTATTTCAAGGGTTCCTCTATGTTGAAAAGGTTGAGAAAAGCTGCTCTATGGGTTCTGGTTCTGGTTTTGGGTCTTATTCTGTAGGTCCTGATTCTTCTAGTCATCACACTTGATTTTGGTGCTACTGTGCTTTACTATGCTGACAAGGCTGAGCCTGGTGGCTTATCTCTCAGTTAGGGCCATTTGACATAGGTGGCAACTGCACATCTTGCATTGCAGCCGATGGGGTAGTACCCATGCCGTGGCTGTACCATATTTAATTTGGCATGCAGAAATTGAAAGGCAATACTGCCTATCGAGCTTGTCCATTGAGCTCAATGGGACTGCACTGCAGCCTCGTGCAGTGCAGTATTTCAATACAAAATCTCCCTTGGGATTTAAAAAAAAAAAAAAAAAAGCAGTTTGATAAATTTATTCAGGAGACAACAGGATTTCCTCCTGAATTCCTGGCAGCTTCTGCTCTACCGCCCTCTGAAAAACAATCCACTGTGGATCACTTTTCAGAGGGTGGTAGAGATTGCTGTCTGTGCAAAAGAGGCCTTATATTTTTCTGGTGGTTTCCTTCTGCCAAGTTGGAGTGGTACAGGCCTCTCTACCTTTCCCAGGATTACACTACTGCCGCCAGCATTGACCTCCACCTGATTTCAGATTTTGCCACACAATTGGCTTTTGCCTTCGCTGTCTGCTTTGGATGTCTAAAGCTGTCAAAGGCAACAGTGTGATCTGCCACACTGCTGTTTGAACCTGGGCATGTTTGCCATGATCATTAGTGTCCTTGCCCACCGATTGTTCACCGATTGTTCGGGGATTACTTTTGGATGTCCCACACATTGAAGATTAGCATCCTGTTGTATTCGATGGGCTCTTAGAAAAAAATAGAATGTTTTAATAGTCATTGTAAAATCCTTTTCTTTTAGTAGCTCACTTGAGCACATAGCTCCATCCTTGAGATTGGTGCTCTTTTATGTTGTTGGGCGTTGCTTCAGTTAAAACTTGAACTTGTATACCAGTGCAGGGGTATAGCCACTATATGGGGCTGTGCTTTTATTATTTGCATAGTGTCCAAACCTTCTAGAGGTGGGGCTATGCACATGCTGAAGAATAAGGTACTCCATTAAACTACTGGAGAAAAAGAATTTTCATTGGTAGTCCTCTAGTACTATATTGGTGTCCTCCAACAAACACTACAGAAAAGGAATTTAAGTTAAGAAAATTATTTATTTTTTTAAATGAACGTCAACCCTTAGTGAACATTAATTCGTTTTTGGGAGAGAGAAGTGGCAGTGCTCAATGGGTTAAACTCAAGGAGTAAAAATCAATAATTAGTGCGCAAAAAACTTGGCATTTATTAAATGGTTAAAAAGCTGTTTGTAACTCTTTAGGAAAAGTCACTGTACAGCGCAGCATAATGTACAAACAATACATCTACAATCAACAGTGACGGTCCTTGAATTAGGTTTTTCCGATCCCTTTTTTCACATTATTACTATTGTTGATGGTAGATGTATTGTTTGTACACCATGCTGCGCTGTACAGTTCAAACATTCCCGTGATGTTTTTAGGCTAACTGCCCTGGGCAAACCCATCTTGATTATTGACTTGGATCACATGGATGCACGTTTTATTTAAGTCCTGGTTGATGCGCTCTAGTATTTTTTTGTTGCTAATTCATTTTTACTAACTCCTTAATGCCCCTCTTCTCTTAGCTTTTTGTGTTTCAATGCCTTTCATTGAAATGAAAAACAGTTTCAGGGTACATATGAGCATCCAGACCAATAAGTAAAATGGAGAAGTATCTGCCATAACAAAGCAATGTAACACAATTGGTGAATTGCCAATAGCAGTAAATAACAGACACAGATCCACATAGATTGTTCATTGGTTTTAAGGCATAGAGCAGGGGTAGGCAACCTGCGGCCCTCCAGCTGTTGCAAAACTACAAGTCCCATCATGCCTCTGGGAGTAATTGTACCCGTCAGCCTTGCAATGCCTCATGGGAAATGTAGTTCTACAACAGCTGGAGGGCCGCAAGTTGCCTACCCCTGGCATAGAGGATAGTCATTCCCTATACGCTAGGCATATGAAGCTTGGCGAAAAAGGGGGGAAAAAATAGGGAAAATGAAAAACAGAAGAAGAAGGAAGGGTCTAGAGATCAAAGCGAAGTAGAGAAAAAGAGAGCAAAACAAGTCTGAGAGAAAAATTGCTCTGCTCAGATCAGCTTTTTTTTCTAATCTAGTGTGTCTGTTTCTTTTAGCTTTTTTATTGTTGTTATTGTTCATATATAAACTTTTAGAGCTGGTTCACTTTCATTAGAGCGATCCAATTTCAGGGGTGACTCAGCGCGACCCCGCACAGCACGATTTCAGCGCGGCTTGCAAATGACTTCTGTAATAGAAGTCAATGCAAGTCGCCTGAAGTCGCCCCCAAAGTAGTGCAGAAACCTTTTTCTAAGTTGGAGCGACTTGAGTCGCTCCTATTAGAACGGTTCCATTGCAATGCATGGAGGCGACTTGTCAGGTGGCTCAAGTCCCCTGACAAGTTGCCTATGTGTGAACCGGCTCTTAGGCCTCATGCACACTGGATGCCATAAAAACGCCAGTAGCGTTGCCGCGTTAATAAATTTATTAGTGTTTTCCCGCTTTTTTGCATTAGCGTTTTTCTGCCTTCTTCTGTGTTTTTTAGCGTTAAGGTATTTTAGTGGTTTTAGCAAGAAAACATAAGCTATGGGATCAAAAACACTCAAAAACCCCAGTTAGTCGCACTTTACCGGCGTTAGAGAGTTTTTACAGCTCAAAAACTCCTCTCAAAACCCATTACTTCTGGGTTTTCTTTTTCCAGCCAGAAAACACCCCAGCCAAAAAACGCTGATAACAGCCTATGTGTGCATGGACACATAGGTAACATGCAGGGGAGTTTAATGGCTGTAGAACAAAATGGTAGAAGCCAAAAACAGCAGCTGTAAAAACCTCCAGAGTGCATGAGGCCTTAAAGGAGAAGTACAGCCAAAGCTTGTTTGGCTGTGCTTCTCCTGTGGATCACTCTATTCATTGTGCACTCCTGTGACCTATGTTCCATTGAAGCCCACTGCCGGCTGATGTCACAGACCCGGTCCAGGCTTGGGCAAGATCACTGCAAAGGAGTCGGAATCCGCCCACATGCCTGAGCTGGCCGCTCCCGCTCCCTTCATGGGGGGTGGGGGCAGAGCAGAGAGCTGCTCATGGAGCTGTGAGATCGCACAGTTCTCAGTGTTAAGACGGCCGTAGACAGATGCAACATCCACCTAGGTAAAGGGTACGACCGTCGTATGTTCGACTGTTCGAATCGCGCATACGAACGATTGATTTCACATACAACGGTCATGAGTATGACCTGTTGTATGCGATCGTCGTCCCGTGTGTACGAGGCTTTACCCAAACACAAAGGCAAATAGACTGATACAAATAAGGGCAGCGCTAAATATTTTAAATCATACAATTAGATCAAATGAAGGTATAAAGAAAATCAATCAATAATAAAAAAATTTAGTAAAGAAAAAAATGCTTCTGTGCAAAACATAATTCATGTGCAGACCAGACAGTCCATAAATATTGAATAAGGTGCTTTCATGCGTAGAAATTTATAAGGTGCACCAATATGCTGTATACTTGAGTGCCTTCAATAAAACACACTTCCACTACTGTGATATCCGTCACCAGTAAAGATGGGGGCTTACCAGAAAGCAGATCACAATACGCTTTGAAGTGATATAAATCACTAGGCAGAGGAATGGGTCACGGTCATCTGAAGCCGGAAGATCACAGCATTCCTCCATCATAGAGACAGGACAATCTAGGTCGGCTGCTTCTCCAATTTAGGATGAAATATTCCAGATCCCACAGTTGCAAAAAGGGAGACCGCACATAGTATAGTATCAAATATATATAGTAAATCACCGCGCTACCAAACTAAACCTCCTTAACGGATAATTAAAGTGTTAATAGAGTGTGCTGCTGCTTTAAATATATGAACCTGTAATCAAAAACGGAAAAAACATAAAGCGTTTCCAGCAGCGCTATCACCCCCAAATCACTGACAGTACATATGCCATAAAGTACATAAATAAAGTGCATGTGTATAGGAAAATATTCAATAAATAAATCCAAGACATGTAAAATGCATATACAATACAAGTGCTCCGTTTCTCAAAGCAATAAATCACTGAATAAATAAATGTCCATCTTTGTGGAATCTCCAGCCTGTAACTTCCTCCACCAGTGTCACCACGTGAATAACAAACACACTGAGGCTCACCAGAAATAGTAAGGCAAATGGCTCATCCAAATTGAAATACCACCAGAGTCAGCCGCTTCCTCCGTTACCCCTCTATGGACTAATGGCTCATGAACTGTTTTGGCTCGGGCGTTTTTGAGCTGTAAAAAACCCAAGACCATTGGGTTCTGAGAGACATTTTTCAGCCGCAAAAACGCTGTAATGCCGAAAAACACGCAAAAACGCGGCTTAATGTTGTATACACATTGTTAAGCCTTGTCAGGCGTTTCTCTGTCTCTATTCAAAATCATTGGTTCCCTATGGCCCATTGATTTGAATAGAAGTCACACTAGAAGTCGGACATGATGATACGACTTGCGGTTGCAACTTGTGCGCGGAGGATCTTGAAGGGAAAGCCCGCAAAAATGAAAAAAAAAAATTGTAGGGTCCCTCCCAAAGAGATACGAGACCCTTCGGTCTGGTATAGATTTAAAGGGGAACCCCCACGCAAAAAGAAAAAAAATGGCGTGGGCATCCCAAAATGCATACCAAACCTTTATCCGAGCACACAGCCCGGCAGGTCAGGAAAGGGGGGGGTCAAGCAAGCACCCCCCCTAGACCATACCAGGCCGCATGCCCTCAACATGGGGGAGGTGGGTGCTTTGGGGCAGGGGGGCCCTGCGCCCTCCTTGCACCAAAGCACCTTGTCCCCATGTTGATGAGGACAAGGGCCTCTTCCCGACAACCCTTGCTGGTGGTTGTCAGGGTCTGCAGGCGGGGGCTTACCAGAATCTGGAAGCCCCCATTAACAAGGGGGCCCCCAAATCCTGGCCCCCACCCTATGTGAATGAGTATGTTGTGCATCGTACCCCTACCTATTCACCTGAAAAAAAGTGTAAAAAAAACACTACACAGGTTTTTAAAATATTTTATTAAATCAGCTCCGGCGTCTTCTCCCTCTCTGGCGTCTTCTTTCTTTTGCTCTTTTGTGAGGTCTTCTTTCTTCTGCCGGGTCTTCTGTCTTCTGCTATTTTGCTGCGGTCTTCTCCCTCTGTTCTTCTTGAGATGTTGACTCATTGCTCTCTCCCACTTGAATGCCGGGTCCGTGCTGCGCAATGAGATGGCATGGGGCGTGGGGGAGGGAGATGGCATGGGGCGTGGGCAACGGGTGACGTCCTCCGGAGGCCCCGCCCCCTATGACGCCACAACCAAATGCATGATGGGATAGTCTTAAGGGGGGGCTCCGGATGAGGTCTCCCAGTGGCAGCATTCTAGTGGGAGAGAGCGAAGAGTCAACATCTCAAGAAGAACAGAGGGAGAAGACAGTGGCAAAAGAGCAGAAGAAAGAAGACGCTGGAGAGGGAGAAGAGCCGAAGAGGGAGAAGACGCCAGAGATGATTTTATAAAATATTGTAAAAACCTGTGTAGTGTGTGTTTTTTTTTTTCTTTTTACTTTTTTTTTCAGGTGAATGGGTAGGGGTACTATGTACCCCATACTCAATCACATAGGGTGGAGGGCCGGGATCTGGGGGACCCCTTGTTAAAGGGGGCTACCAGATTCCGATAATCTCCCGCCCGCAGACCCTGACAACCACCGGCAAGGGTTGTCGGGAAGAGGTCCCCTGCCCCAAAGGACCCCCCCATGTTGAAGGCATGTGGCCTGGTATGGTCCAGGAGTGGGGGGGGGGCACTCGCTTGTTTTTTTTTTTTTCATTTTTGCGCGGTTCCCCTTCAAGATCCTCCGCACACAAGTCGCGTTGCAAGCTGAATCATCATGATCGGACTTCTGGTGCAACTTCTATTCCAATCAATGGGCCATAGGTAACCTATGATTTTAAAGCGAGGCAGAGAAACGCTGTTAAAAGCTAGCGCTGTAAAACGTGCATTGACGACAGTGCATAACGCTGATAAAATCGAGTTTTTAGTGCTGATTTTTACTGGCATCGGTACTAGCTGTACAGTTCATTTTTAATAATGTCCTGTGTGCATGAGGCCTTATTTTATTTATGAATTGATTTCAGGTACTTATATAGCGCTGTCAATTTACGCAGCTCTTTACATATATATTGTACATTCAACAGTCCTTACCCTCAAGGAGCTTACAATCTAAGGTCCCTAACTCACATTCATATATATATAAGGGCCAATTTAGACAGGATCTGATTTACCTACCAGCATGTCTTTGGAGTGTGGGAGGAAACCGGAGTACCCGGAGGAAACCCACGCAGGCACAAGGAGAACATGTGAACTCCAGGCAGGTAGAATCGTGGTTGGGATTCGAACCAGCGACCCTTTTGATGCCAGGCAAAAGTGCTATCCACTACACCACTGTGTAGTGGATATGATACTCTTATGGTTTCCCTAAGTTAAAAATTACATAATAATAATTGTATAATAATATTTCTAGATTCTAGATATGTCACTTGGATGAATGATTTGTGATTTCCTAATTAAATAAAGGTAGTAATATCCCAGTACACATGGGTATTCCACAACTCATGTGTCAGTCAAGAGATATTCCTACGTATTATGTGCAATATGTATAATCTTTTAACATATTGTTTTTCTGTATTAACAGCACATAAAGAAAAGGCTGCAAAGACTCCAGGCTGGTTGGCATATAGAAGAAGATTCCTTCCAAAGTCAGACCCCTTTTGGATATGTAATGTTCTCCAATGTTGTTGCTACCATGAATCCTACTGCCAAGCGTCATTTAGTCCTTGCTTGCCACTATGATTCAAAATACTTCAGTCCACAGTGGGATGGCAGAGTATTCGTTGGAGCTACTGATTCAGCTGTTCCATGTGCAATGCTGTTAGAGCTAGCTCGAGCGCTAGATTCTCGTCTTCAGCAATTGAAGGTATGTGTTAACCAAGTGCAGCCACTATGTATGTTTAACACCTATATTATTCGATCCAGTGTAAATATGGTAGCGACCCGGTCACCAATGTAAACGTTGTTTTAAATGCTAACTTGCCATAAACATTTTTTTTTACTTACCATGTGCCTTTGAACTTGTTAGCTCAATTGACTTCTTTTGGAAGAGTCAATTCCAGATCATGCCCAACTCCATCCTGCAATGTCCTAGCCCTCTATTCTTCTAGGCGTGTTCTATGTACTGTATTACCCTAGCCCTGGTTAAGATGGCGCTCTGTTTAAGAGGATAACTCTGTAATGGGAATCAAAGAGAGGGGTAGTGCATCAGCTTAAATATTACTGGAACTGAGTTTGTATGTGATGACAATTGAAGAGAGAAAAGAAAGGGACCACTGGCTTGCCTAGAATTAAAGCATCAAATCCTAGATACGAATGGAGCGCCCGAGACAAAGGTGTAAAAGTTGCAAAGGTGGATTTTATTCGGTAGGAAGAATAGTAAAAAATGCCAACGCGTTTCGGGGGTCAAATGTCATCCCCCTTCCTCAGGGCTATTGGAGACAAAAATAAAATAATATATACACACAATAAAGTCACATAAAAGATTCAGATAGTATATATGCATGTATTCATATAATATGTGTTAAAAATTGATCCATCATAATTTAAAATATTTTGATAAACCGTAGGAACATAAGATGCTAAAAAAAATAAAAAAAAAAATAAAAAAATAAAAAATTGTTTGAACAGAGCGAATAAAGTATAAAGTGTAAAAAATATATAAAGTGTAAAAAATAAATTAAAAAATGATAAAGAATAACATAACTTTCTATTTTAAATATTAATTTATGGAAAAAATAATTTTTTATTTCATATGTATATATTTTGTATTATTCTTTGCAAGTCTTCCTTAAAAAAGGAAGGGAAAAAAAATAAAAAAATAAAAATAAAATAAAAATAGTTTAATTAGGACCAATGTAGGCTAAAGGTAGATTGAGTTAAATTAGATTGAATTAACAGGTGTAAATGTTAGACTATTACTTTAACCAGTTAACAACCGCCCTATAGACAATTGACGTCTACAGGGCGGTTGCTTAATTCTGGGAGGACGTCTATTGACGTCCTCCCAGAATCGCGCTTCCCGCGCGCCCCCTGGGGCGCGCACACGGGAACATCCGTGACCGTCAGGTCCGGGGGACCCGACTGATCACGGATCGTGGTGAATGGCCGCTGTGAGCGGCCTTTCACCACATGATTGCGCCGTCAAATGACGGCGTGATCACATGTAAACAAGCCGGCGGAAGCGCCGGCTTCTCTCTCCTCTGCGCACCGATCGGTGCAGTGTGAGAGGAGAGAGGGGGAGAGAGGAGGTGCTGCAGCGCTGTGGGTGATGTGCAATGCCCACAGCGCTGCCTAGTGACAAAAAACTCCCCCCACCACCCATTTACCACCCACCCACCACCCCCCAGCCACCATCAGCCACCCACCCAGCTATCATCAGCCACCCACCCAGCCATCCACCCCCCACCCATCCTCACCCAATCCATCCTCACCCACCCACCCATCCATCCATCCATCCATCCATGCTCACCCATCCATCCATGCTCACCCATCTATCCATCCATCCATGCTCACCCATCCAGCCATGCATGCTCATCCACACAGCCGTGCTCATCCATCCATCCATCCATGCTCACCTACCCAGCCATGCTCAACCATCCATCCATCCGTGCTCCCCCATCCATCCATGCTCACCCATCCATGCTCA
>BLSH010074502.1:385637-395824 GCA_018402905.1 Glandirana rugosa | reverse complement strand
TTTGAAAATTGGACTTATCGGTTGAATCTCAGAACGGTATTTACCCTAAACCGGGTAGGTGTAAACAGTTTGTTTGACAAATGTGGATGGGCCAAATCCCATTTATGGCAAGACTCTAAGTTGGCTATTCAGGTTAAAAGTTTGCGGATGTCGTCAGATCTAATTTTTTTCAGTTGCGAACCGTGTTGAATAAGAACGCCCCGTAAGACGAATTTCAAGGCTTCCCATTGAGCAAGGTGTGAGGTAGGATTTGCAGCGTGATCAGACATGAAATTCCGGATCGTTTGAAAGATCTAGGCCACACAAAGGGCATCACGCAGGAGATTATCATTTAGTCTCCAAGACGTTCCTAAGCGGGACCTAGGCGGACACGCCATGGACAAGTGGACAGGAGCGTGATCTGACCAGAGTATGCGGCCTACAGAAGATTGTAGAGGGGAGTCTAGGAGGGTTTGAGAGACTAAAATGTTGTCAATCCTGCTAAAGGAATTATGTGTTACTGAATAATAGCTGTAGTCCCTTTCCTCAGGGTGTTGTATGCGCCAGACATATGATAGGCGTGTCGTGTGGAGTAGGGATCTAATGCGGGTCAATGCGGATGTAGAAACAGAGGACTTACCAGTTGACATGTTTAAGGACGGCACGAGGGCCGCATTTACGTCTCCTCCGACTATGAGATGGGGACCCCCAAACAAAGTTAGTCTGGTGAGAGTGGAAGAGAGGAAGTTCGCCTGGTCGGTGTTGGGGGCATAAATATTCACCACTGTAAAGAGAAAATCATTCAATTTTAGCTTAAGAAATATAAACCTCCCATGGTCATCAACTAGGGTTTTAAGAACCTCAGGGTTAAAGTGTTTGTGGAAGGCGATAGACACCCCCTTTGTTTTAGAGAGAGGGTTAGGGCTATGAAACCATTTGTGGTAGTATCTGTTCCGAAGGCCAGGGACAGAGCCTGTGCGAAAATGGGTCTCCTGCAGTAGCAGGATACTAGCTCTTAGCTTGTGGAAATTATATAAAACCTTGTTCCCGCTTCTCAGGTGTATTAAAACCCCTACAGTTGTAGGAGGCTACATTAATCGTGCAAATAGGTGCCATTATTGTTGTAGGTACAATAAACAAAGTACATTACCACACCTCGAGGTATCGGTTCCAAGGTAAGGGTATTCGCTCCGGCAGGCCATGGGGGAGTGAAAGACACAGGAAAAAGCAGGGGGAGAAGAGAAAGAAGAAAGAAAAAGAGGGGAGAGAAAGACAAAAACAAGTGAAATATAAAGATCATTAGAACACAATGTAGTCCTAGCTTCCAGAACTCAATAGATTTCCAAACTAAATAGAAGGTGTAGTGGAGCAATGGAGGCTGGGATCCGCTCTGGATATGAAGCCAACCAAAAGGGTCAGCTACTAGATGACTCAGTATCATGGAAAACACAGTATAACGCAAATAAGAGCAACATATCACAATATACAGTGCCTTAAGGGCACAGCAAAAACCCGGGGGGTCAGGGGAGGACGCACAGAGCGACTCTTGGGTCCCCGCCCCACGGGGTAAAAAATCATAAAACAATAGTAAACAGTAAGTGGGACAAACAAGCATATAGGCCAGGGCAGTATATTGTATGGAGGGGGAAGGTGCCTCTTGAAGGGGGTGGTGTGGTCCCAAGTCCAAGTATTCTGGCTAGGTGATCGTTAGTCAGTGGGGGGTGTTGGGTGGGATGTTGTAGAGTCCACATGGTGCCAGAGGCACCTGGGGAGAGGCATCCCAGCTTCTAGTTCTCTCAAACGGTGTAAAGGGAAAGTGAACTGTCTCCAGCGGAGGCAAAACAAAAAAAAAAAAACCCAAAGTGTACAAAACTGTTAAGGGAAGGATTTCCAAAGGGTAGAAGTCACACCATCCCCATGCAAAAAGGGTAGGGACTGCGGTGTCAAGCATTAGGGAGAGAAAAGGAGAACTTGAAGAATCCAGTCCTGTTCAGCCATAGGAATCTTTGTACGATGAAGGTCTTGGCCGTTTCTTGCATCCCTGGGTCTGCCATCTGGGTAGGAAGGGCAGGCCAGGGGTGGTTGGTTGAAAGGGCCAATAAGGCAGGGAAACCTGGGGGAGCTCCAGTGCACTTAAGAAAGCCGGCAAATCTCCCAGGGTGCCGAAGATGGCTAACTTGCCTTCATGACTGACACAAAGGTGAAAGGGGAAACGCCATTTATACTTTATGTGATGGGACTGGAACATTTGAGTCAGAGATTTCAAGGCTTTCCTCATAGCTAGCGTTTGGCGTGAGAGATCAGGAAGGAGCATCACTGGGGTGTCGTTGAAAAGAATGGTGTCCTGGGTGCTCGCTGTTCGCATAATAGCATCTTTAACTTTGAAAAAGTGGACTCTGCACAAGGTGTCTCTCGCGAAAGTAGGGTCTGGGCTTTGAGGGCCTGAGGTCCGATGTACTCGGTCAAGTTCAATCATGGTCTCTTAAGGCTGCTGTAGGAGCTGGTTAAAGATGGCTGTAATCGCTCCAGCTAAATCCTTAGGTTCCACAGATTCAGGGATGCCGCGGATGCGGATATTATTGCGGTGGTTATGGTTCTCGATATCGTCTTGGTTATAGGACAGTTGTTGTATTGAGGATTTCCTCGTGAGATTGTACAGAGGCCTAAATGTAATCAGTGGTGGCTTCTGTGTCCTCAAAACGAGCCCCAATGTCCTTTTTGAGCTCAGTAATTTCTTGCTTATATGTCTTCTCAATCCTTTTCACGTAGTGTTCAAAGTCCGACTTAGTGGAGAAGGACCTAATATAGCTGTGTATGGATTTCATCTGAGTTTCAATGTCCCAGCCTTCGCCAGAGCCCTGGGAGGCCGTAGAGCTATTTCTAGACCTCCTTGAGGGGGGGTCATGGTTCTCTGGAGAGATGTGTCTGGTATGGAAGCTTGCCTAAGAGTACATGGTTGCTTTTGAACATGTAGGGGATGGGGGGCTGACATGACTTTGGAGCTGGGTTGGCGGTGCGCTGCAGCCCTCGAGCGGGTAAAGAATTGTACCAGGACCCCCCTTTGTGACACTCAATGGAGCCTTTTTGCTCCTTAGGTTTATCTATCCCCATGAGGATAGATAGAAGCTAGTCTGTCTGTCTTTTTAAAGTCCCGTGGGGCTGTGGTGCCCATTAGTCGGGGACAAACAGCCCTCATGTCTCCATGCGGTCAACAGAGACCTCCTGTATGTTAGGGCCACTGGCCGGGGTAAGCAAAGTTCTGGTGGTGGGGGGCTTGAGGCTGTGTGGAGTAATGCTGGGGTGAAGCTGGGGTCAGTGGCTGCCTAAACATTGCCAGGCCTGTGGTACAGGATGCGAGGGGCTAGAGGCTGCAGAATCCTGGCAATGAGGGGTATATAGCAGTCTGATTCTGTGGTGACAGTGTACTCACCAATGGTGGGGTCCCAGCTAGCAGCAACCGGACCAGGCCCTACTCCAACCCTAGGCCTCTGATGCAGCTGGGTGCGACCTATATGTTAGGCGACAGGGTCGATAGCAGGACAGCCAGGCAATGTGGAGATGACAGAGGCCACCGCTGTAATAAAAGTCAGTGTACCGCGGGTATAATCAAGGCGGGCAGCCGGCAAGATGGCCGCGGGTCCTGGCGGAGCCCTAATTCACCCCTGGGAGGGCTTGGGACCGACCCGTCCCCCGCTCCGGCTGGGGAGGGAGAAGAAGCTGAGAGGCTGAAGGGCTCACCCAGTGGCCGTTCTAGCACCAGCTTAGGTTTTCAGCCATGGACCAGGCCTCCAAACTCCACCGCCGAGACAAAATAATCCCCGGGATCCCTGTACGGGGCAACTGTGTGTCTTGGCTAGGAAACCAGAGAGGATTCGGGCCCCTTAGGAGGAGGATGGCTGGGAATGAAAGTTGGAGTGGCCCGGAGCTCTCCTGGATGCGTCCGCTCTCGTCGACTTCCAGTCACATCTTCTGTACACAGTTACAGCATCTCCCACCCACCTCTCTCGCTGGTCACTGTGCCTCTCTACCAACTACTTTACTTTACAGATCACAGCATCTCTGAATGCAAACCTCTCCTCCTCCTTATGCTACCTCCAGTCTACCCATCTTTTACCTTTTCCAGAACTTCCCTCCTATCCATCTCTCCCCACCCTGTTTCATTACACTGCCTTTGTGCCACGCATCTCTCATCCTCCAGGTTACATCACCTACCTTCCACCTCATACACCTCACCTTACCCACCCCAACACCCACTTCCAACCCTTCCCCTTTCCTTATTGTGTGTGTGTGTGGGGGGGGGGTGCAGCTTGGCATCTTTGCCTTGGGCACTGGATGGCCTTGTCCCTGCACTGGTGGCGGGCGGCATTGATACGTAAATCGCGGGGCATATTCATAGGTATATCATCACCACTGCTGAATGCTGCAGACATTGGGGATGTAAACATGCCCTGCCTGCCACTGTCACTGAGCCTACAATCAGTCTGTACTGCAAAGGTGAGCAGATTGGGAAGGGGAATGTCCAGAGGAAACACAGAAAGGATTACAGTTTGGAGTGTTAGCTTTCTATTTTCAGTGTACATAAAATCATAAGTAATGGCAGTGTTTCATTTTTAACCACTTCAGCCCCGGGAAGGATTTCACACTTTAGGCCCAGAGCACTTTTTGCGATTTGGCACTGCGTCACTTTAACTGACAATTGCGCGGTCGTGCGACATTGTACCCAAACTAAATTTGCGTCCTTTTTTTCCCACAAAGAGAGCTTTCTTTTGGTGGTATTTGATCACCTTTGCACCATTTCTGATCGCCGCTATAAAGAAAGAAAAAAAAGAGCGACAATGTTGCAAAAAAAAAAACAATTTTTCTTATTTTTGCTAAAATACATATCCAAAAAAATATTAAAAAAAACATTTTTTGGCCGATTTATATTCTTCCTCATATTTTTGGTAAAAAAAAAAAACTCAAAAGTTGCCGTGTTTACGAATGATGAGAATTCATTTCAGGGGTTTTTATTATTTTTTTTATTTTTTACTAGTAATGGCGGCGATCTGCGATTTATAGCGGTACTGCGATATTGACATTTTGGACCATTTTGACACTTTTTGGGACCATTGGCATTTATACAGCGATCAGTGCTATAAAAATGCACTGATTACTGTGTAAATGCCATTGGCAGTGAAGGCGTTACCCTGCAGGGGGCGCTCTAAGGCTTAACTGTGTTCCCTCAGTGTGTTCTAACTGTATGGGGACTGGGCTGGCAGGGGAAGGGGAGTGATCACAGCTTCCATATACAGAAAGCCTGTGATCATAGCCCTTCCCCCTCTGTCAGAACAGAGATCCGTGTTTACATACTGTCAAAATAAATAAATCAGTGCTGCAGCTGAATGGCACACCTGAAAAGCAAAATACGATTAATATAATACAGTAAACAGTAACATGAAAAAATTACATGCCTGCAAAGAAAACATAAAACACAGTAACAATAAAACATTACAAGTAAGTAGTAATGTATAAAAAAATTGCATACCTGCAAAGAAAACATGATAAAAGACAGTAACAAAACATTACAGGTATGCATAAACTTCAGTATCAATAGAGAGAGCGCTATAGAGAGAAAATAATAGAGAGAGAAGAACAAAAAACTGACAACTGTTTTTGGCTTTTTTATTTTATTTTTATTTTTGTATTGATAACATTTTTTTTTTTGTTGTTTTAAAAAATGTTTTTTTTTATTGTTTTTTTTTTTGGTACGCTTTTTTTTTTAACAATAACAGTAAAGGCTCGGTCTCTCAAAATGCGGTGCTATCTTTGGAGACCCTATAAAAGTGTGCCCTATACCTGTGTAGTTCTGTACCCTACGCTAATACTCAGCTAGTGTGTGGTAGCGCTGGAAACAGTCACCGATGCAAAGACCAGGCTGGCCAGGACAGGAAGGACAATAATAACGGGCATTAGGCCTGTATCCGCATCGTCGACAGACACGACATCACTTTTGGGAGCATCGGTTGGTAGGGGTACCAGGAACAGCATGCGCAAAATGCCGCTCATGCAGCCAGCTCACTGCATAAGGATTGGGAAGTTGGGTGCAGCACCATCTGGAAACAGAAGGGCTGTGACGATCTCTTCCTGGAATTTAACCTCTTGAGATCCGCGCTATTGCCAAAAGACGGCTCCAGCGCGGATCTCAATTGCCGGGCGGACGTCCATGGACGGTCGCGTGCAGCACGCTCTGTGATCACCAAGTCCATGAGACTCGGATGATCACAGATTGTAGTAAGGGGGCAGTCCCGCCCCCTTACCACGTGATCAGCTGTCAGCCAATGACAGCTGATCACGTGATGTAAACAGAAGCCGGTGATCTGTATATTTTTTCCCCTCACGTTGACAGCGAGAGGGGAAAAAGAAGCCGTTCACCGGCTTCTGTCAGAAGGACATTGGTCCCTCTCACAGAGAGCCACAGATGGCTCGTCTGTGCACACCAGTGCCACCTGTCAGTACCCACCAGAGCCATCTACCAGTGCCCACAGTGCCACCTACATGTGCCCACAGTGCCACCTACCTTTGTCCACTAGTGCCACCTACCTTTGCCCACCAGTGCTACAAATCAGTGCCACCGATCAGTGCTGCCTGCATCACCCATCAGTGCCACCCATCAGTGTCCATAAGTGCCACCCATCAGTGCCACCTGTCAGTGCCCTTCAGTGCCGCTTATCAGTGCCGCCCATCTGTGCCACCCATCAGTGCCGCCTCATCAGTGCTTATCAGTGCCACCTATCAATGCCCATTAGTGCCGTCTTATCAGTGCCCATTAGTGCCGCCTTATCAGTGCCCATCAGTGCAGCCTATCAGTGCCCATCAGTGCAGCCTCATCAGAGCACATCAATGAAGGAAAAAATTACCTGTTTTCAAAATTTATATAAAAAAACTATGAAAGTTTTTTTTTTTCAAAATTTTCGATCATTTTTTTTTTTTTTAGCACAAAATAAAAAACCCAGTAGTGATTAAATGCCACCAAAAGAAAGCTCTATTTATGGGAAAAAAATGATAAAAATGTCATATGGGTACAGTGTTGCACGACCGCGCAATTGTCATTCAAAGTGTGAGGGTGCTGAGAGCTGAAAATTGGTCTGGGCAGGAGGGGGTTTAAGTGCCCAGTAAGCAAGTGGTTAAGGAAGGATCCAGTCCGTCCTGACGCTTTGCATAGCACATAAGCGTTCAGCAAAGCCAATTGGAATAAGTATACAGACACTTTTTTGTACCAGCGTCTGGCCTTATGGGCATTTAAGTATGGCGCCAATAACTCGTTGTTGAGGTCCACCCCTCCCATATTAAGGTTATATTCGTGGACACAGAGGGGCTTCTCCACAACACCAGCTGCCGTTTGAATTTGGACTGCCGTGTCTGCGTGAATGGAGGACAGAACGAAAACATTCTTTGTATCCGTCTACTTCACCGCAAGCAAATTACTACTTCTCAAGCAGGCTCTCTCCCCCTGTCTAAGTCGGGATTCTACCAGCTGTTGGGGGAAGCCCCGGCGATTAGATTGCACAGTGCCACATGCGCAAATTCCAGAATCAAAAGGATGACTAAAAAGTGGCACGCTTGTGTAGTAATTCTCTACGTACAAGTGGTACCCCTTTCCGGATAAGGATGAAACAAAGTTCCAAACAATCTTGCCAGCGCTCTCTATGTAGTCTGAGCAGTTGGGGGTTCCACGTGACTATCCTTTCCCTTGTAAACCATAAAACTATATTTATAGCCTGTGGCCCTGTCACAGAGCTTATACATCTTGACCCCGTATCTGGCACGCTTGCTGGGGAGGTACTGTTTGAAAGCAAGGCGGCCAGAAAATTTAATCAGGGACTCATCTACGCAGACAACGAGCGGGAATAAACAAGGCTGTGAATTGTTGGTTGAAGTGGTTTAAGAGGGTCACCCCCTGGACAACAGAGTTCATTGTCATTGAAGTGCATAAACCGCAGGATCTGCTTGTTTCGTGTCCTGGCCATGGAAGCAGAGAACATGGGCATATGGGAAATTGGATCAATGGACCAATATGACCGCAACTCAAATTTTTTTAGTTATGAGGAGGGAAAGGCCCAGAAAGGTCTTAAACTCTGGACCCGTAATAGATTTTCAGTCTCTGGCAAGTGACAAATGGGGATTAGCAGCAATGTATTTACCAGCATACAAATTGCTTTGGTCCACAATAGATCTATAGAGATCTTCCGTAAAACACAGTGAATAAAAATAAAGTTATGTAAAATCAACTGTTTCCACTTGAATTCTGGGTTGGCCAGTGAATAGGGGAAGTATGGGTGCTGCATCAGTGGTGGGCTGCCAAGTAGGGCTTACAAGCACATCAGGAAGGGTACTATGGGCTCTGCGGGCCTGTCTTTGTCTTCGCGGCTGCAGGACATTACTTGTGCTAGCCACACCATCTTAAACTACACTTATGGTACTCGCCACGTCACCAAGTGTTACTGCAGTGCTGGTTTTACAGCCAGGATGTACTAGGCCGCTGGTGCTTGCCAGTTCACCAGAAGGATGAATGGCGCTAGTACTGGCTCTCTGCTCCATTTGAGAGCCCTCCAGTTCTTGCACCCAAACAAAAGCAGAACGGGGTCGGGTACGCCTGACCTTAGCAGGGACCACAACTCTGTCGTCAGAGCTATCTGACAGGGTGCTGCTGTTGTCTGTGGCTTCGTATACTGAGCCTGAATCTGACAGTGAGGCTTCCCCATCGCTCTCATCTGTCATGCTCAGCAACGTGTAGTCCTCTTCACTAGTGTACCTCGGATTTGACATTTTGGGCTTTAAATTTATAGGTACACTAGTGTGACTCACAGGTAAAAAAAGTGCACCTGGTTGTCAGAGCCTGCTTCAATCACTACCAAAATGCAGCGTTCGCAGAGTCAGGCCTGATCCCTGCGAATGCTGCAGTTATGTGTGTTGTGTTTTGTAAGTGTCGGTGATCTATTTGATACTGCACTTGGGTGGGCTGGGCTGGGCTGGGCGGAGGGGCTAAACGCAGGTGCTAGCAGGTATGTGGGCTGATCCCGCTAACGCCACGTTTTTTAGAACACTAATCTACTGAGGACTCTAATATAGATCTGATCAGATCACAGATATTGATCTGTTCAGATACTATACTACTAACTGACCTATCTAGTGTGTGTGTGCGTGTCAGAGTACCTGACGCTAATCTGACCCTGCTGGGGATTGACGCTGACCCTAACTTAGACTAAAACTGAGGTCACCGCCGGGCGATCAGGGGGTTAAAACCTATATAAAGTGTATATATAAATATATATACAGTATCTCACAAAAGTGAGTACACCCCTAATATTTTTGTAAATATATTATTATATTTTTTCATGTGGTAACACTGAAGAAATGACACTTTGCTACACTGTAAACTAGTGAGTGTACAGCTTGTATAACAGTGTAAATTTGCTGTCCCCTCAAACTAACTCAACACACAGCCATTAATGTCTAAACCGCTGGCAACAAAAGTGAGCACACCCCTTAGTGTAAATGTCCAAATTGGGCCCGATTAGTCATTTTTGCTCCCTGGTGTCATGCGACTCGCTAGTTTTACAAGGTCTCAGGTGTGAATGGGGAGCAGGTGCGTTATATGTGGTGTTATCACTCTTACTTTCTCATACTAGTCACTGGAAGTGCAACATGGCACCTCATGGCAAAGAACTCTGAGGATCTGAAAAAAATAATTCTTGCTCTACATAGATGGCCTAGGCTATAAGAAGATTGCCAAGACCCTGAAACTGAGCTGCAGCATGGTGGCCAAGACCATACAGCGGTTTAACAGGACAGGGTCCACTCAGAAGAGGCCTCACCATGGTCGACCAAAGAAGTTGAGTGTAGTGTTGAGCGAACCCGGACTGTAACGTTCGGGTCCGTACCGAACTTTAGGGTGTCCGTGGCACGGACCCGGACCCGGACATTTCAAAAATCGTTCGGGTTCGGTCCGGGGTTCTGCTATTTTACTCCACGTGTTGAGAAGCTGCAGGGCAGCCAATCAACAAGCGTTTCACTGGTTTGCCCTTAGAAGCCATCACAGCCATGCCTACTAATGGCATGGCTGTGATTGGCCGGTGCATCATGTGACCCAGCCTCTTTATAAGCTGGAGTCACAGTGCTGCAGTCACATGCACCTTGGGTTAGTATAGGGAAAGGTAGCTGACGGCGTG
>BLSH010074502.1:371433-383436 GCA_018402905.1 Glandirana rugosa | reverse complement strand
CTCAACTCGCTTGTGGACCTTCAAGCCTAAGACGACCAGGCAGGCTTGAAGCCCTGTTTCAGGCCCAGGCCCAGGCCTGCCTTGGGCTTGCGAGCGTGCCTGTTGCTTGGGGTAACTTTAGTTATCCGGACCCGGACTTTGTCCCGAAGTTCGGACGGACCAGCAGAATCCGAACTTCCAGGTGTTCGCTCAACTCTAGTTGAGTGCACATGCTCAGTGTCATATTCAGAGCTTGTCTTGGGAAATAGATGTATGAGTGCTGGAGGTTGAAGGGGTGGGGGGTCAGCCTGTCAGTGCTCAGACCATATGCTGCACACTGCATCAAATTGGTCTGTGTGGCTGTTATCCCAGAAGGAAGCCTCTTCTAAAGATGATGCACAAAAAAGCCTGCAAACAGTTTGCTGAAGACAAGTGGACTAAGGACATGGATTACTGGAACCATGTCCTGTGGTCTGATGAGACCAAAATAAACTTATTTGGTTCAGATTGTGTCAAGCGTGTGTGTCGGCAACCAGGTGAGGAGTGCAAAGACAAGTGTGTCTTGCCTGCAGTCAAGCATGGTGGTGGGAGTGTCATGGTCTGGGGCTGCATAAGTGTTGTCGGCACTGGGGAGCTCCAATTCATTGAGGGAACCATGAATGCCAGCATGTACTGTGACATACTGAAGCAGAGCATGATCCCCTCCCTTTGGAGACTGGGCCACAGTGCAGTATTCCAAACACACCCCCAAGATGACCGCTGCCTTGCTAAAGAAGCTGAGGGTAAAGGTGATGGACTGGCCAAGCATGTCTCCAGGCCTAAACCCTATTGAGCATCTGTGGGGCATCCTCAAATGGAAGGTGGAGGAGCACAATGTCTCTAAAATCCACCAGCTCGGTGATGTGGTCATGGAGGAGTGGAAGAGGACTTCAGTGGCAACCTGTAAAGCTCTGGTGAACTCCACGCCCAAGAGGGTAAAGGTAGTGCTGGAAAATAATGGTGGCCACACAAAATATTGACACTTTGGGCCCAATTTGGACATTTTCACTAAGGGGTGTACTCACTTTTGTTGCCAGCGGTTTAGACATTAATGGCTGTGTGTTGAGTTATTTTGAGGGGACAGCAAATTTACACTGCTATACAAGCTGTACACTCACTACTTTACATTGTAGCAAAGTGTCATTTCTTCAGTGTTGTCATATGAAAAGATATAATACAATATTTACAAAAATGTGAGACACTGTATATATATATATATATATATACAGTGCCTTGAAAAAGTATTCATACCCCTTGAAATTTTCCACATTTTGTCATGTTACAGCCAAAAACGTAAATGTATTTTATTGGGATTTTAGTGATAGACCAACAAAAAATAGCACATAATTGTGAAGTGGAAGGAAAATGATAAATGGTTTTCAATATTTTTTACAAATAATTATGTGAAAAGTGTGGCGTGCATTTGTATTCAGCCCCCCGAGTCAATACTTTGTAGAACCACCTTTCGGTGCAATTACAGCTGCAAGTTTTTTGGGGATGTCTCTACCAGCTTTGCACATCTACAGAGCGACATTTTTGCCCATTCTTCTATGCAAAATAGCTCAAGCTCTGTCATATTGCACGGGGAGTGTCTGTGAACAGCAATTTTCACGTCTTGCCACAGATTCACAATTGGATTTAGGTCTGGACTTTGGCTGAGCCATTCTAACACATGAATATGCTTTGATCTAAACCATTCCATTGTAGCTCTGGCTTTATGTTTAGGGTCGTTGTCCTGTTGGAAGGTGAACCTCTGCCCCAGTTTCAGGTCTTTTGCAGACTCTAACGGGTTTTCTTCTATGATTGCCCTGTATTTGGCTCCATCCATCTTCCAATCAACTCTGACCACATGTTTCACGGTGGGGATGGTGTGTTCAGGGTGATGTGCAGTGCTAGTTTTCAGCCACACATATCATATTACTTTTAGGCCAGAAAGTTCAAACTGCAACTAGGACTTCTTATGCCTTTCTTTCAACAATGGCTTTCTTCTTGCCACTTTTCCATAAAGGCTAGATTTGTGGAGTTCATGACTAATAGTTGTCCTGTGGACAGATTCTCCCACCTGAGCTGTGGATCTCTGCAGCTCCTCCAGAATTACCTTGGGCCTCTTGGCTGCTTTTCTGATTAATGCTCTCCTTGCCCAGCCTGTCAGTTTAGGTGGACGGCCATGTCTTGGTAGGTTTGGAGCTGTGCCATACTACTCTTTCCATTTTCAGATGATGGATTGAACAGTGCTCCATGAGATGTTCAAAGCTTGGGATATTTTTTTTATAACCTAACCCTGCTTTAAACTTCTACACAACTTTATCCCTGACTTGTCTGGAGTGTTCCTTGGCTTTCATGATGCTGTTTGTTCACTAAGGTTCTCTAACAAACCCCTGAGGGCTTCACAGAACAGCTGTATTTATTCTGAGATTAAATTACACACAGGTGGACTCTATTTACTAATTAGGTGACTTCTGAAGGCAATTGGTTCCACTAGATTTTAGTTAGGGGTATCAGAGTAAAGGGGGCTGAATACAAATACACGTCACACTTTACAGATATTTATTTGTAAAAAATGGTGAAAGCCATTTATCATTTTCCTTCCACTGCACAATTATGTGCCACTTTGTGTTGGTCTATCACATAAAATCCCAATAAAATACATTTACATTTTTGGTTGTAACATGACAAAATGTGGAAAATGTCAAGGGGTATGAATACTTTTTCAAGGCACTGTATATATATATATATATATATATATATATATATATATATCTATATATATATATATATATATATATATATATATATATATATATAATATACGGCGGGTAACCTGAAAAAAAAATGACCTAACAAACTAGCGGCACCCGTGGCATTAATACGGTCATCACAGGTGACGGGAGGCAATCAAGGGTTAAAACCTTTATTAGGGGGAGCAGCTATACCTACACCTGGGCCTACTACTACCTACCCTAACACTGATTAGTGTCACAAGTACAGTGATCAGTGAAAGATTTGATTGCTGCACTCAGTGACAGGAGTGATGGGGTTAATTGGGGCGGGGGGCGATCAGGGGGGTGGAAAGTGTACTGGTGTTAGTGTAGTGTTGGTGCACTCACGTTTAGATGTCCTCTCTCCCCGCTCTATAACCGAAAAGGGCTCCACGAGGGGAGGTGGCATCACTTCCTCTGCCTGTGTTTACATTTCACAGGCAGAGGAGGCATTTCATTCGCTAGGACCGTTCAGCAGGTCCAAACCAAAAATCAATGGTCTGTGCCTGTAGATTGATCGGTCGATTGACCCGACCGCCAGGGGCCCCCTACCGACGGCCGCGAGCGCTATTTATAAATGGATCACATTTTCTGTTTTTTTGTTTTTTTTTTAATGTTAATCTTTCATCTTTGAAAGTTTTGAGATTTATTATAACATTTGCCGTTATAGCAATTTTATATGTTGTCCTGAGATTCTTTATTTCTGCTGTCACAAAGAAAATGTATTTTCATTTTACATGTTTTACAGTAATCTGTTTTGTGTTTTTCTAATTTTTTATTTATTTTTTTCATATTCCTTGGCCAATTTAGTAGCTTTTTATTTAAATGTTCTGTATAATCTAAAATATTAAAGTGGCCAATTCTAGAGGTAAAATCAATCTGGAGCAATTGTCGTGTTTGGGTTATTCCATTTTTGCACTTTTGTAAACAAAGTTTACTTAAAAAAAAATATATATATATATTTTTTTTATACAAAAGATGTTAATGTTCCATTTCAGCCAATGCTTTGAATATATTTTCACTGCATGTCATGCCTTTTTGTTTCATTTTAGGGAACAATACTAGTATCCTTTGGCTGAATATTGCCCCATGTCTGTGGGTCTTCTGTGGGTGGAATTTTGCCCCTTTCTATGGGTATTCTGTGGGTGGAATTGTGCCCCTTTTTGTGTGTTTTCTGTGGGTGTCCTGGGGAGGAACAGTGCTCCATTTTGGTAATTTTGCTTGGCAGGAGTAATGCCCCTTTCTGTGGGTAGAATTGTGCCCCTTTCTGTGAGTCTTCTTTGGCTGGAATTGTGTCCCTTTCTGTGGATGGAATTGTGCCCCTTTCTGTGGGTCTACTGTGGGTGGAATTGTTACCCTTTCTGTGGGTCTTCTGCGGGTGGAATTGTGCCCCTTTCTGTGGGTGGATTAGTGCCCCTTTTTGTGGGTCTTCTGTGGGTGGATCAGTGCCTCTTTTTGTGGGTGGAGTTTTTTCTCTTTCTGTTTGCTTTCTGTGGGTGTTCTGGGTGGATTGGCTTGGCAGGAGTAATGTCCCTTTGTGGGTAGAATTGTGCCCATTTCTGTGGGTAGAATTGTGCCCCTTTCTGTGGGTTTTCTGTGGGTGGAATTGTGCCCCTTTCTGTGGGTCTTCTGTGCGTGCCCTGGGGTGGAACAGTGCCCCATTTTGGTGGGTTGGCTTGGCAGGAGTAATGCCCCTTTCTGTGGGGAAATTGTGCCCCTTTCTGTGGGTCTTCTGTGGGTAGAATTTAGGCCCTTTCTGTGGGTCTTCTGTGGGGGAAATTGTGCCCCTTTCTCTGGGTCTTCTGTAGGTGGAATTGTGCCCATTTCTGTGGGTCTTCTGGGGGTGGATTATACCCGTTTCTGTGGGTGGAATAGTGGCCCTTTCTGTGGGTCTTCTGGGGGTGGATTAGTGCCCCTTTCTGTGGGTGGAATAGTGCCCCTTTGTGTGAGTCTTCAGAGGGGGACTAGTGCTCCTTTCTGTGAGTGGAATAGTGCTCCTTTCTGTGGGCGGAATAGTGCCCCATTTTTGCTAAGTCTCCTCCTTGTGCCCCATTTTTGTGTGTCTATTTGGGAGGTACAGTGCCCAATTTATGTGGGTATCCTTGGGCGGTATAATGCACTATTTGTGTACGTGTCCAGGTGTGGAATAGTGCTCATTTTTGTTGGTGTCCAGGGATGGCATAGTGCCCATTTGTGTGGGTGTCCAGGGGTGAAAGAGTGCCCCTTTTTGAGTGTGTCAGAGTCTGAAATGGTGCCACAAAGTTCCTTTAAACATAATACGAATAACTGCTGTCTGAAGACCACTGTTTTATGGTTGAAAATGTGTCATATGTCACATGCTGTTGCATTTGTTAAAATCGCTGATAACAAATAAAAAAAATTAAATAATTTAAATGTGTTTTGTGTAATAACTGTTGTTGGCATCAGAAAATCATACAGAAAAGTTGAAGCAGTGTGCTATTAATACCCATTTTTATAACCAAAAAACACCCCCCAAACCCAAAACAGTAGATGGTACATAGGGGAAAGTTTGAGGGTTAGAAAAGTTTCACTTTACCAAATATGTAAAAATATATTTTATAGTCATATCTAAAATGTTACTCACCTGGTGAAGTACTTGTCAATCAGTTGCTGCTGAAATGCATTGCCCAGGGGCTGCCCGTCCATTAACGGTGCACGGGCACCACCCCCCTATATGCTAAATGAATAGATTCATGCATGGCATGAATCTATCCATGGCCGCCGTGGCCACCCCATATTCATGCGTGTAGCCCCTTTCAGGATGCCGGACACCTGAATTACAGCGGCAGGTTTTTGTTTAAGCACCTGATTAAAGCCATAGGCTCTAATAGGCTTCACTATAGTGTGGACTCAAAGCACAGAGCATTGCACTCGGAGCCCACTCACGTATACACACTGAATCGCCTCTCTGCCAATCAGGAAGCGCGGGTATGTTACCCATTTCCCGATTGGCTGAGAAGTCAGGCGATCCTATTGGACGCCTTTCTCGGAGGAGGAAGGGGGAAGCCGCTGAAGCAAAGCACGCTCTGGCTCACAGGACACCGCTGCCCCCACGCACACTTCCTAGATTGGGTAAGTGCGTGACTTTGATGTCCCGACTGCCCTCCGGTGGGGGGATGCTGTTAGTGCAGCGAGTGGGTGCTGTATACCCTATCTGTGATGCTGTATATCCCTGTTTACCCTATCTGGTGATGCTGCATACCCTATCTGCAATGCTGTATACCCTATCTGCAATGCTGTATACTCTATCTAGTGATGTTGTATACCCTGTCTGCGATGCTGTATACCCTATCTAGTGATGCTGTATACCCCTGTATACCTTATCTGTGATGCTGTATACCCCTATATACCCTATCTGGTGATGCTGTATACTCCATCTGTGATGCTGTATACCCCTGTATACCGTATATGTGATGCTGTATACCCCTGTATGCCCTATCTGGTGATGCTGTATACCCTCTATGTGATGCTGTATACCCCTGTATACCCTATCTGTGATGCTGTATACCCCTGTATGCCCTATCTGGTGATGCTGGGCTGTATACCCCTGACACAATGGGTGGAATATATAAGGGGTGGGGCTTATGAGAAGTGGGAGGGGTCAAAAAGGATAGGCGGGGTCTGGCACCGTCCCCCATCCTAAAATTTTCACTAGCCACTACTGGCATTGCCGCAAGGATTTTGAGACACTTCTGGTGTGAATATGTGCTCTTCGTCCTCCATTAGCTCCAGATCAATGTCCTGCAGCAGACCTGCATGCGGGGCAATGTTGTGGAGGATGCAGCAGGCAAGGAACATATCCCTTCATTTATACAGAGTGCTCTTAGATGCTATACTTCTTTTGCATATTGGTCGGTTATTTGGGAGCGCTCTGGCTGAGAGGTGTACTTGTCTGGGGACGCACTGAGAGGAGTGGAGATCGGGAGCAGTATGCCCTATTGAGATTTACTCTCTACAGCGTGTCTGACCCACTGTTAACCCAGGGGTCTGACGTTGAGGTGAGCAGGCATTAGTACCACTTGGTGGAGGGGAGCACCCTGGTAGAACTTTGTGACATTTACCATCTACAGACCTGCACGCCTACTGTGCTTGCCTCTGTTCTATCTATATATGATTTATGTGGACTTGGACTGTTTGTCAATCTGACATGTATATTTTTTCATGATCTATTACCGCTGCACTTTTTACCTATTTGCAATATTGAAGAGTCTCAGGTAAGAGCGTTGCAAAGGTGAGACATAAAATGATCTTACAGGTATGTAAACAAACATGCATGCATGCATGCATGAAAACATATATGAGGATTTTACACTACTTACCGAGTAGGCAGCCACCATCAAATGTTCCATTGTCGAAATTCTGAAATAGTTGAGACTGCCGAAGGATATGGGTATCATGTAGTGAGCTGGGTAAACTAGTCACCAGATCCCGGATCAATATCTGAGTGTCACACACCACCTGGTGGTATATAGATGTAGGTCAAGGCTATCGCTCTAAATCTCTGCAGCACTCATCCAAGGATTGGGGAAAATGACGCCTGCAACATCCCAACAACATCACTGGCAACCATCTGGTAGGAAGCCTTGCCAGGGAAGTGTAGCACTGCGAACAACTTCTTCATACCAGATATAGCATGACTCCGCTGGGTGGTGGTCTCCAGTATGGCGTGCAGCCTCACGCGTACAGGAGAAGAATCAGCTCCTTTGTCAGGCGGAATTTCCGAAGAGCTTCAGCCTCTGTAAAATCATCCAGAAGGGTCCTCTCTGGGAAATGTCATGAAGCCATCACAAGGACCCTTCTCCTCCTTCTCATACACCTTCTAAGGAGGTTAAACTTAAAGGCAGAAGTTTTTTTTTTATCTTAATACATTCTATCCATAAAAAACCTTCTGTGTGCATCAGCCCACCTCAGCCCCCTTAATATTTACCTGAGGGGGGGTACTCACCAGATACTGTATCTTTGGGCCACCAGGACCGTCACAGCTTATGCAGTACAATCTTATGGATGGTGTGCACTTGGCATCCACCTCATTTTCTCTTATATCCAATATCACCAGTGGGGAAGTCCCAGAATGAAAAACAATAGCGCAATAATCATGCAATACGTTTATTTAAAAATTTCCTGATTAAAAATATACGGTATGTCAATGCACTTACATTTCCATGTGCCATAAAGTGGCACCAGCTATACATCACCTGTAAAGTTACAACCCTCACCGCTCCTCTCTATGAGTCGGCGTGCATTCCACCTGAGTCAAACGTGACGTCAGCAAGACCCCTTTTGCACGATTTTTGCGCTATTGTTTTTCATTCTGGGACTTCCCCGCTGGTGATATTGGATATAAGAGTAAAGGAGGTACACACCATCCATAGGATTGTACTACATAAGCTGGGAGGGTCCTGGTGGCCCAAACATATTTGGTGAGTGGCCCATCTTATATTAGGTGAGGAGCACTTTAGCAGATTGGAGCACTATTAAGTATGAAGATCATGCATCACTATTTTGCACGTAGTGAAGGAAAGATGGCGAAATAGAATATTGCTTCTTGTTTAGAAATTTACCATTACAGGATTTTCACTTGTTATAAGTTTTGTTGCATAAATTTGTTTGTTGTTTTTTATGATTGCATTGGAAAATTCACATATTCACAAATATTTTGGATTTAAGCTAGAGCCTCAACACATGGATCACATATGCTGTGTGTGAAAAATAGCTTGTTACAATGACAAGTTTTTGAAAACATTTTTTTATTGAATTATTTAAAAAAGGGACAATGCTTTATATCTGGGAACTACGGCAAAGTCAGTCGAACATTGATGGTATGTAAATTATTGCAGGGAATGATAAGGGACTAATACAAGAATTTGCTTATGAAAACAGTAGCTTAGTAGTTATCAGCATAGATTTATGAAAGTTCGTTGTTGCCAATCCAATCTGTTAACATTCTATGAGGGAGTAAGCTGTCTTCTAGATAGAGGAAGGACTGTGAACGTGGTGCATTTGGATTTTGCCAAACCATTCAATACTGTTCCCCATAAACACTTAATTTACAAACTGAGATCTGTTGGCATGGACGATAATCTACGTGCCTGGATTGAAAACTGGTTACGCAGGCACATCCAAACAGTAGTAATAAATAGTGTGTATTCAGAATGGCCTGCAGTTGTGAGCGGGGCACCCCTAGGCTCTGTTCTAAGACCAGTTATGTTTAATTTATTCATAAATGATATAGAGGTTGGTACAAATAGTTCAATCTCAATGTTTGCTGATGATACAAAGCTAAGCAGGGCAATAACAGTAGGATATTGAAACTATACAAGTACACCTCAATAAAATAAAGGGATGGCAACTACAGTACATGGCAAGTGAGTTTTTTTTTTATTTTTTATTTCCACTTCAGAAAACACTGTAGAGAGACGAATCAGCTTGAGGCTCGTTCACTGTCTCAAACAGGGTCTGACATCATCGTGGTGTTTATATATATATATATATATATCTATATATATAGATATATATATATATATATATATATATACTCTTAGGTTATCCGAAAAAAAAAAAAAGTATTTGCAAAATAATTTGCGATTGATTTTTCACACATCCCCCTCCCATCTATAACCTGCCTCTGTTGACTAGTGTAGTTACAACAATACTATAACAGCCACCCCTGCAACTATCGGCTACCCCTCTAAAGCCATCTCCCGCAGTCCTCCCTGCGCATAGGTTATGTTTAACCACTTCCTTACTGGGCACTTAAACCCCCCTCCTGCCCGAACCAATTTTCAGTTTTCAGCGCTGTCGCTCTTTGAATGACAATTGCGCGGTCGTGCGACGTTGTACCCAAACAAAATTTGCGTCCTTTTTTTCCCACAAATAGAGCTTTCTTTTGGTGGTATTTGATCCCCTCTGCGTCATTTCTGATCGCCGCTATAAACAAAAAAAGAGCGACAATTTTGAAAAAAAAAACAATATTTTTTACTTTTTGCTATAGTAAATATCCAAAAATAAAAAATAAAAAAACAAATTTATTCATCAGTTTTGGCCGATATATATTCTTCTACATATTTTTGGTAAAAAAAATCGCAATCTGCATTTATTGATTGGGTTGCGCAAAAGTTATAGCGCCTACAAACTATGGACATTGATTTATGGCGTTTTTATTATTTTATTTTTTTACTGGTAATGGCGGCGATCTGCGATTTTTATCGGTACTGCGATATCGGGGCGGACATGTCGTACGTTTTTGACACTTTTTTGGGACATTTATACAGCGATCAGAAATTTAAATGTCCACTGATTACTGTGTAAATGTCATTGGCAGTGAAGGGGTTAACCAGCAGGGGGCAGTGAAGGGGCTAAGAAATGTTCCCTGGGTGTGTTCTAACTGTGGGGGGGTGGAGCTGGTCGGGACATAACAGATCTAACTGATCCCAGTGACAGGGATCAGTAGATCTACTATGTCCCATTCACAGAACGGAGAACCGCCGTGTTTACATCGGCGGTTCCCCGTTCTGAGGCTGTTACAGGTGATCGGCGGGTCTCGGGCGGACATCGAGTCCGCCCGACACGCGGACACGCCCACGCAGCATGCGGCGGCCGCGAGAGCGCGCCGCTGCAGGCTGCCAGTGCGCGGGGGGCGCGCACGAGGGAGGACGTCCATTGACGTCCTCCCGGATTTTCAGAGCCGCGCTGTAGCCGTCTTTCGGCTATAGCGCGGTTCTGTACAGGTTAATTGCTCTTTGCAGAGAAGGATAAGGGACTAATACAAGAATTTGCTTATGTTAACAGTAGCTTAGTAGTTATCAGCATAGATTTATGAAAGTTCGTTGTTGCCAATCCAATCTGTTAACATTCTAAGAGGGAGTAAGCTGTCATCTAGATAGAGGAAGGCTTGTGAACGTGGTGTATCTAGATTTTGCCAAACAATTCGATACAGTTCCCCATTAACATTTAATTTACAAACTGAGATCTGTTGGCATGGATGATAATGTACATACCTGGATAGAAAACTGGTTACATGGGCACATCCAAAGAGTAGTGATAAATAGTGTGTATTCAGAATGGTCTGCAGTTGTGAGCGGGGCACCCCAAGGCTCTGCTCTAAGACCAGTTATGTTTAATTTATTCATAAATGATATAGAGGTTGGTACAAATAGTTCAATCTCAGTGTTTGCTGATGATACAAAGCTAAGCAGGGCAATAACTTCAGAGTAGGATATGGAAACTTTACAAGTACACCTCAATAAAATAAAGGGATGGCAACTACTTTGCAAGTAAGGTTTAATGCTGAAATATGTATGGTAAATGTGCTTGGGGGCTAAAAATATGAACGCAAGTGACTTGCTATTTGGAGATCCTTTGGGGGAATCCAGGGTGGAAAAAGATTTGGGGGCCGTAGTAGATCATAGGCAGCAATATCATATAATGCCAAGCTGCAGCAAGCAAAGCTGGCAGACTGTTAGCGTTAAAACTGTATTTGCTCAAGAGATAAGACTATATTTCTATCACTTTACAAAACTCTGATCTGGCCACATTTTGAGTATGCTGTCCAGTTCTGGTCACCAGTCCTCAGGTAGGATGTGCTGGAACTGGAGACCGTAAATTGGCAACAAAGGGGGCTTGAGGACCTCAGTTATGAGGAATGACTACAAATATTAAACTTATTCTTCCTGGAGGAGAGATGCTTAACTGCTTCCCGACCGCGCGCCGTGTATTCACGGCGGCAGTCGGGGAGCTGGGCGCGAATCGCCGTAAATATACGGCGATTCGCATTTTGGCCACCAGGGGGCGCGCGCTCCCAAGGAGTGTGCCCGCGGCTCGGGCGGACCCGATGTCCGCCGGCGAGCCGCGATGAGCGGCTACAGGGAAAAGAAGGGGAACCGCCGATGTAAACACGGCGGTTCCCCGCCCTGTCAGTGGGGCATGGGTGATCTACTGATCCCTGTCACTGGGATCAGTTAGATCTCTCATGCCCATGTTAGCCCAACCCCCCCACAGTAAGAACACACCCAGGGAACACAGTTAACCCCTAGCTCCCCCCCCCAGGTTAACCCCTTCACTGCCAATGACATTTACACAGTAATCAGTGGACATTTAAATTTCTGATCGCTGAATAAATGTAGCCGCCAAGGGGAAGAAAAGGGACATCGGCGAGTAGCGCCGAGCGGCCGCCTGTAGCCCAGGCGGGCTCGGCGCCCGTGTGAGG
>BLSH010074502.1:359005-371255 GCA_018402905.1 Glandirana rugosa | reverse complement strand
CCAATTTTGCGAAGAACAGGATGAAGTGACTCACCGGTACACAGGACAATTCGCTGGACTCTGACTTATTAAAGGAGGGATACGATCTTAGTTGTAGTTCTGTAAACGTATAACGATAGTATATGGGAGAATTGGTGAAGTCGGGGCCTTCCAAAACGTCGAAATCCTGGTCTCGTGAAAAACGCTAAGCCGTGACGCAGCGAAATTGACTGTTAACGCGCCAGCACGCTGCAACATGGGTTTGTTTTAAACGCAGGAAAAAAAGGGTGTTTATCTCGAAAGAAAACCACCATAAACTAGCGGAGACGCAGTAAAGACTAGCGGCGATATTTGTTTTCTTCTCGCTGGTAAAACGTTTTCAACGTCGCACGACCGCGCAATTGTCAGTTAAAGCGACGCAGTGCCGAATCGCAAAAAGTGCTCTGGTCCTAAAGCTGCAAAACCTTCCGGGGCTGAAGTGGTTAAGAGGGTATATGATAGCAATATGCAAATGTCTTGATGTTGATTCTAGCATAGGGAGGAAATTATTCAGTCTCAGGTCGCTTAACAGGACACATGGCCACTCAGTGAAGTAGGACAAGAAGCGTTTTAACCTTAACCCCTTCGTGCTGGCCATACGCAAATTTGCGTGATTTGCTGCCAATACACCTGTTCCAAAAGCATGCTTGCTGCTTGCTCCTGGCACAGTTACCATCTCCTAACCGAAAGCTCCCGATCCCTCCTTGCGATCATGAGTTTTTGGATCACGCGATAGCCAATCACAGCGGTCATGTGATCTTAAACCCTGCCTCCTCTCTGCATCAAACCTCTTAAAGGGCCGGGAGGCGCCATTGCTAAGAGCTTAAACTGCATAAGGGGTTCCTTGCTGTCAGAGTGGTAAGAATGTGGAACTTCCTTCCACAGTCGGTGATGTCTGTAGGAAGTATAAAAAATAAAAACGTACAATATATGGGTATCTTAGCAAATGTAATATACAGGGATGTGAGAAATGATATTAACATAAACATACACACACACCCCACATAGGTTGAACTGGATGGACTGGTGTCTTTATTCAACCTTACCAACTATGTAACTACGTAACTATGTCTGCTGTTGCAGAAGTAGCTGTGCCACAGGTGCAGCAGGGACTAGGTTGAGGTGCAGCAAAGACAGCTTCAGGCACAACTGTGACTATGTTGCAGGTGAAGAGTAGACCTGGTTATTGCGCACCAGTGACTCTGCTGCGAGAACAACAGGGACAAGGCAGAGGTGCAGCAGAAATTTTAGCTGTAGATAAGGCAGAGATTGGACTACAAGTGCAGTGGAGACCAGGCTGGAGTACACTAGAAACTATCCTGGGGTTCAGCAGAGACTAGGCGGGGTTCAGAGACTAGGCTGTTGGTGGATTGCATGTCAGAAACAACTTCAGTAGCTGAGTGAGTGTATAGATGCTATGCTCGAGCCATGACAGTGTGTCATGCGCTACTGTCTTGTGACATGTTACGTGATACAACCATGTCACAATAAGAACCAAAAAATAAAAAAAGGTACAGAGGCTGTACCAACAAGATGAGTCAACTAGTTTATTGAATAATATATGTAACATTGCATCAGTGGAAATCCCACATACCCCAAACCTCTGTCTGCCGCCTCAATCCCCAACCTCCCACTACCCTATACCTGAGCCATCCTACTCAGAGGGATAGGGTCCCTGGGAGCTGCAACTACCCCCCCTCTCTAAAACTCAACCCAAGCCCCCCTACTGTGGCCCTGTATAATCTAAACAGGGGCCCATGGGTGTCACAAACCGCTGGGTGCATCACTCCACCTTACAAACCTCAATGGGCGCATGAAAGCTAACATCCAACAGCAGTGAATACTCCCAACCAAATCAATCCCTCAAAGGCACCACGGGGTCCCATGTAAGCCACTGCTCTCCAGAGCTCACACAGAGTTGGCCAACGACCTATTCCTGCTCACAGCCATTTGAAATTGGTGCAAATGCTGAACCGTCTCTATCAGAGGATCATGAGATCTGAGGCACTGAAAAAAACAGCTGATGATCAGTATGCTAATGCATGAAACAATCCATGGCTAGTGATCAATGTCCTATTCCTACTACAGCCAGTAAAGATCAATGCAAACTGAACAGTCTGTATCAGATGATTGTAGTCTGAGCACTGGAAAGACAGCTGGTGATCAGCACATTAGTGCCTGAAACAATCCATGATAGAAGGCCTTAATCCTGCCAATAGTATGCCATAAACGCAGGAGTGAGTGGATTGTATATAATATTTGATAAGCACAGTGCATATTACATGTGTGGTAGATGATGATCAACACATGAACCCTGTGGCAGAGGACACAGGAGGGTGGCTGAAATATATCCAGATGGGGGAAGTGGACCATATTGGTGAAGGTCGTAGTGTGTATGGGGGCGACCTTTCAGTTCAATGTCTATATTGCCCTCCTGCAATGAGCAGTACACATACTCACTGCACCATAGAGATGATAGATAGTCACAGCCACAGGAAAGCAACACAGTACACTCTCCTCCAGTGAGTCCGCACAGGGAGATCGCCCGCAGAACCGCCAGGCAACCTCTACCTGATAGGTGAGTAACGCTATGCGTGCTCGCAGTCCCTGGTAGTCGGATGAAGCCAGTCACTCCCCTTTTCCATTCTAGTCCAATGAGCCACAGTAGATCATCCAGTCTCAGATGCTTGCATATGAACTGAGCGTCCAGACATCCAGGCTATGATGGCCAGAGCAAGGCAGCAGGCTAGATCATCCACTGGCTGTAATGGCTGCAGTGGATTCCCGCAGCTCTTGAATACAACAGGGTATTGTGCATCTAAGTGTTGGTGGGCCTTTAGGGGGGCGGGTGGTCCCTGTGTCATGCCTACATGTTTCGTTCCCACCCACAGGAACATCATCAGGGCACATGGACCAATCAGCTAGCAATGACCTAAATACGTGTTTTAAGCCACCCCGACTCATCTTTAAAGTGTCCCAGTGCAAAATAACCAATGCATTAACCTAATAAAACTCAAGTGATACAATTCGTGCCCAGCTTAAAAATAGGGAGCATATGCACATAAGGTATTCTGGAAGTAATCAAAGATAGTACACACCATGAGTTCAGGCTGCCACCTCTTCTTGCCCTCTATGGTACACCCATATCCAGTGTGGATAATGAAGATCCCAGATGGAGTGAATAAGAGGCACTATATCTCCCATCTTTTACTGAGTCTCAAATGTTAACCTGCCCCTTTCACTGCTGGAAGGGGGAGCAGCCCTGGAAAAAAAGTTTATATTGGGTATCTCCCAACTGGGACAACCATTCATTCCAAGGATTCTATAGTCCCACTCATACTCAATACTATTATACAGTGCTATTATGCAGTATTTATGGGGTATTTACAGGAAACATTGCAAAGATAGATCACTATTTAATCCTTTCGGCATCAAAGAATCAAGGAGGAGGATCCATCTTGCCTCCTTCTGTAACAAAATGTGATCACCATATCTTCCATTTTCTACTGAGTCTCAAATATTATTGTGGTTGTCAACCCGTGATAACCACTTTAACCTACAGGTAAGCCTATAATAAGGCTTACCTGTAGGTTCCCTGCATATCTCCCAAACCTGCACGGTTTAGGAGATATAGAGTGTACTGCCTGTGTCCACGTCATCGGGCACGTGCGCAGTGAAGAAACGGCCTCCGTGCCGTTCCTGCACTGAGATTGTGCTGTGTCTCGCGGCTCCCACCCGCATGCGCGGGAGTGACGTCACGTGACTCCGGCCAGTCACAGAGCCGGGGATCACGGCCCCAGTAGGAAGAGGGGCAGAAGATGGACACGGCCTGGAACTGGGACATCGCTGGCTTCCAATGCAGGTATATGGCACATAATGGGCTAATATGCGATGCATACTAGCCCATTATGCTTTTACATTGCAGGGTAACTTAGAGGAAGTAAACCCCATCAGGGTTTACTTCCTCTTTAACCTACCCCTTTCACTGCTGGGGGGGGGGGGGAGCAGCCCTGGAAAAAAGTTCATATTGGGTGTCTCCCAATTGGGACAACCATTCATTCCAAGGGTTCTAAAGCCCCACCCATATTCCATACTATAATACAGTGTTATTATACAGTATTTACGGGGTCAATTATTAACCTACCCCTTTCACTGCTGGCAGAGGGAGCAGCCCTGGAAAAAAGTTCATAGTGGGCATTTCCCAATGGGGACAACCATTCATTCCAAGGATTTTATGGCCCCACCCATACTCAGTACTATAATACAGTGTTATTGTATAGTATTTACAGGGTCAATTATTAGCCTACCCCTTTCACTGCTTGCAGAGGCAGCAAAGTGTCTGCAGCCACTGTGAATCTAAGGCACTACAGCAGAAAGGTAAGTAACAGTGACAGCATCTTTCCCAGCTCTCATTTGTGCTCCCAGCACAACTCACCTCCACGTAGTGTAAATGATGAGAGGTAGCTAAATTTACTGTGTATGCAAACTTTTATTTTGTCTGTAAACTTCATGTTATCCCTGCTCCTTCTGCCACTTGGGTCTCTTTATTTGTTATTTAGTCTGATAGGATGCCTTTCTTATTAACAGAGATGCTCAGGCTATATGAAGTACAACTTTTAAAGGAAACGAACTGCATTTCCTTATACAGTATATTTAGGTGCCCTTATCACTGGAATATGTTGTGCTTTTTTACCAAAGGTTACATTTTCTTATGCATTTTTTATTGTTAGCATAGTTTTCACTGCCCATATTTGTAACAGGTTTGCTTTAAAGCAGTTTTGACACTTTTTTTGCTTTTTTTTGTTTTGTTTTTTAAACTCAGGGCTTTATGGTGCTTTTTCTTTTTTTTTACAGTGGATGTAAACCCGATTCATTCAATTTGAGTAGGGCACATATAGCTGTAGTGTTTTCTTATCTCTCTCCAAAGCCTCGGGGCTTTCTCCTGCTCAGTAGTTCTGTTATCAGCCTAACTTCTGACAAGTTCTCCAACACAGGAGATAAAAGCAGCCTGAAATTTGTGTTGTCGAAGGTTGCTATAAATAGATTAGCAGACAGCTTGCCTTCTCACAGCAGAGCTCTGCACATTCCTTTCTTCCTTTGCCAATGTGGGGTGGGGGTGTGTGCCTTTCCTCCAATCAGCTGTCTTGGCTGTATGCTGAACAGGAAGAGAAAATCACGATGTAACACAATGTGCACTTTCTAAAGGATATATAAAGCTGAAGACAGCAGATATAGAGGTAAAACTTATGTAGGGAGATTTGTTTCATCCCTGTGTATCATCTGGGGCTGTTCACTTTACTGGGTATATGTGAAGGTTTACATCCACTTTAAGTTAAAATGGAAAGACATAGCTCTGTTTACATATTTTACTTTGTATGTTAAAAGTCAGTCAATTTTTTTATTCACAGCAAAGAAATTCAAGCAAAAAGCCAGACCTTTCTCTTCAACTAATATTTTTTGATGGTGAAGAAGCGCTTCGTCAATGGTCTCCATATGATTCCCTCTATGGGTCCCGGCATTTAGCACAGAAGATGGAGAACACTCCTCACCCATCTACTTCTGAAAACACAAATCAGCTCCATGGTATCGTAAGTATTATGTTTAATCTGTTTTATTAAGTATTTGCAGACTATACAGGTTTGCAATACAAATATAAAGTTGTATCTGAACAGATGTATCTTGAATGGTACATCCAACTCGTAATGGGCAACAAGCCATATAGAACAGAATATAAACCATTAAAAAGGGGTTTCATTTTAAACAGTGGTTACACAAAACCAATATCAAAAATAATGTACAAGCAGACAGGTTATCAGAGACTACTGCACTAAATTGAAAAAAAAGAAAAAGAAAACAGTAAGTGTATGAGAATAAACAAAAACAAAACGGGGGCATGACCCAAGAAGAGTACCAAATGGTAATATCATTTTAACTAAGGACACAATACCAGGGTTAGAAGGTAATGCATCAATACCAACTTTCGATGAACATGTACAGAAAAAAAATAGTATTACATGTAATAAAAAGAAGAAGAGAAGTAGAGGATAGAAAGAGGAGAGCAGAAAGAACAAGGGGAGGATGTATAGGGAAAAAGGAAGGAAAGGGAAGAGGGATACTATGGGATGATTCTGGACAAAACACAGGGATCTCAGAAATTAGTGAAGATAAATACCTGAAATGAGACTGCCCACATACATTTAAGTAATTCAGATTTATTCTCACCGCATGCGATCATACGTTCCACAAGCTCAATCTTGTCCAACTCACAAGCCCATTCAGCCATCGATGGAGCCCTTGCCTGGCGCAGAACGAGCCACTGTGATAAAGTGTCTTATTCAATTTCTTTTCATTTGTCTATAAGAGCCTGGCAACGTGGATAGCACTGTAATCCGAGGTTCATTCAGGATTTTATCTTCCACCAGTTTACCAAACAGGTGTAAGATTTTGTCCCAAAATGGGAGAATTTTCGAGCAGGTGTCCCCAATGTGAGTCAAGGTGCCAGGCTCCCCTTGACATCGCCAACATGTATCAGAGATAGACGGATCAATTTTGTGTAAAAATGTAGGGCAGCAATACCATCTAGACAAGAGCCGATAATTACACTTGTGTGTGTGCAAAGAAATAGAAAGTTTGTATGAAACAGCCAGTATTTTGTCCCAATCCATATAATCCGCCAACATTTGCAGTTCCTGCTCCCATTTAGAAAGAAATGGTGGTGAGTTTGGGTAGGACTCCCTCAACAAGATCTGATAAATCTGAGAAAGTATGTGGTCCGGTCTAGAAGATTGGGATAGCAGTGATTTAAAAGCAGTGTAGGGTTGTGTCAGAAGGGGTATAAAGGGCCTTGTATTCAAATAATGTTTCAGTTGTGTATATTCCATCCATGTGCACAATAACTTATGGCAAGATGAGAGTATCTGGGAGAGGGAGACAAAAGACCGCCCACAGAGGGTTTGGCCCAATAGAGCCCCGTCTCAGCAATGCCAGTGGAGAAATTTAGAGTTAGTCGCAGTGGTGGTAAAACAAGCGAATCCAAATGATAGGGTTAAAGTGGGAATATATAACATTTTTAATAGGGTTAATGGACTCTGTCCAGAAGAGCAAGCCCTTACATGGGTAATTATCCCACATCTGCAATGTAGTGAGTACCGTAGTGGACAGTAAATCTTTTGAGGGTCACTGTTCAGGTTTAAGCCATAGTAAGGAGGTAAGGTCCAGAGAAATAAGGTCAATCTCTATATGGGTCCACAGCTTGGTAGATTGGCTGTGATACCAGTCAACCACTCTAAGCAAAGAAGCTGCATGAGAATATAACAACAACTGGGGAAGAGACACCCCTTCCCGGCACTTAGGCAAGGAAAGGATGGTTTGTTGAATTCTGGATTTTTTATTTTGCCATATGAAGGTACAGAGAGCCCTATTAAAAGAAAAAACCCAGAGTTGAGGGAACAGGGATGGCCTGAAAGGTGTACAATAATTTCAGTAAAATGTCCATCTTAATGGTACTTATGCAACCAAACCACAAAATATGCAATTTGTCGTAATATTTAAGACAGGTACGAACCATTTGAAGGAAGGGCATATCATTAATGTCCGCCATAGTTGGCAATAGAGATGGAATTTTAATGTCGAGATATTTGATAGCTGTATGTTGCCATTTAAAAGCAAACTTATGTTGGTGATGAGATACAGACGACTGGGATAGAGAGGTATTCAAGGCCTCCGTCTTATTATAATTCACTTTAAAATTGCTCATTGTGCCAAATTCCTCAAACGTTTGTACAAGAGATGGAATAGAGACAAGGGGGTTAGTGATGTATAACAGGAGATTATCTGCATACAGAGAAGGTTTATACTGATGGTGACCTACTGTAATGCCTTGAATATCAGGTTGTTGATGTATGGCAATGGCAAGGTGTTCCATGGTGAGAATATATACTGTATCTCACAAAAGTGAGTACACCCCTCACATTTTTGCAAATATTTTTTTCTATCTTTTCATGTGACAACAATCAAGAAATTACACATTGCTTAGGGGTGTACTCACTTTTGTTGCCAGCGGTTTAGACATTAATGGCTGTGTGTTGAGTTATTTTGAGGGGATGGCAAATTTACACTGTTATACAAGCTGCACACTCACTACTTTACATTGTAGCAAAGTGTAATTTCTTCAGTGTAGTCACATGAAAAGATAGAATAAAATATTTACAAAAATGTGAGGGGTGTACTCACTTTTGTGAGATACTGTAACAACGGAGAGAGAGGACACCCCTGATGAGTGCTGTTGCGGATCCAAATAGGCTCTGAAAGAAGGCCTTTGGAGCGGATCCTTGCCAAGGGGCATGTATATAGGGACAAGATTTTACCCATCAACTTAGGGCCAATCTGTTGAAGTGTTTGTTGTAGGAAGGACCAATGAACCTGGTCAAATGCCTTTTCAGCATCAACTGAGAGTACACAGGCTGGAATATGGCACTTCTGGGCATGTTCCATTAGGGTAACGGTTTTAAGGGTATTGTCCCTAGCCTCCCTACCAGGATTAACACCCATCGGATCAAGATGTACAAGATCAGGAATCAATGATGTAAGCCGGTTAGCAATAAGTTTAGAGTACAATCGATTGTCTGTTAGTTAAGGAAATAGGGCGGTAACTGCCACATGAAGTAAGATCTTTACCCAGTTTGGGCAGTACAGCAATGTGTGCTTCAAGTGCCTGTGTTGAGAAAGGGGAGTCATGAGAAACCGCATTAAACGCCTTTGTCATAAAAGGGGTAAGGAGGTCTATAAAGGTTTTATAGAAGTGGGCAGAATACCCATTCTGGCCGGGACTCTTATTGTTCTTAAAAGAGGAAAGTGCAGTGGCGAGTTCCTCCTCTGTGAAGGGCTTTTCAAGATCTTGTACCATCGCTAAATGGGGGAGGGCGGTCTTGGCAATGTAATTCACTATCTGAGACATATGGACATCCGAAGATATGGTAGTTGGGTGCGAAGATAAGTTTCATAGGCTATCATAGAAAGAACAAAATAAACCTTTAATTTCTTTAGGAAGGTGGGTAAATTGACCGTCTGGGCGTTTGAATTTCGGGATAGAAGTAATGCTATTCTTGGCATGCAATGCTCTAGCCAGCAGTCTCCCTGGCTTATTAGCCCCCACATAATACACTTTATGTAGCCTATCCCTGACAGCCAAAGTTTTCTGATTCAATAGTTCAAGAAGTCGGACTCTAGCATCAGAAAGCGCCAGCATGGTAGTAGGATACTGATTCCGCTTATGAGATTTTTCCAAGGCAGAAATGCGTGTCGAAAGGTCAACAATTTGAGCAGGGAGGTTTTTCTTAATTCTAGAGCCATGCTTATTAAACACGCCCTGAACCACACACTTTAGCGCTTCCCACTTAGTGAGAACAGGGGTGTCATCGTTCTGATAGTCAGAAATAAAGTTAGCTATAGTCTGTCTAAAATTCTGCAGAACACAACTCGTCCTGAAGAAGGTATTTTTTTCAATCGCCAAGTCCATTCCTGCTTTGACAGGTCCGGTAAAGAGACAAATATACTGATGCATGATCAGACCATAACATATTTCCAAAACTACTTTGCGGCTGGAAGGTCAGGGCAAAGTGACTCACTAGAAAAAAATCAATTTGTGAGTAGGAGTTGTGAGCAGCTAAGTAAAACGAGTGATCTCTATCCGTAGGATGGGAGAGTCTCCACACATCCATGAAATTGTGTTGTAGGAGGATTTTTTTAATGTATTGATTTGTGAGTATGAGATAGAACTTTGAACCACAAAGGTGTCCAGAGATGGGTCCAGCACACCCCGCAGGGAGAATAGCACCTTCAGCGCAGTGTAGTAATTTATGATACCAAACTATGTGGGCAATTTGGTCTTGTTGCGGGATGTACATATTTGCCAATGTATACATTTTGCCATGGAGAGAAAGTTTCACAAATGGGTACCTACCCTCGGGGTCTACGCAAGTGTCCACTAAGGTGTATGGCACGGATTTGTGAATGGCAATGGTTACACCATGAGATTTTGATGGAGCATAGGTGCTGTGGAACCAAAATTATAATACTTGTTGCGTAGAACAGGGATATGGGATATGATCAGTATGGAAATGGGTTTCTTGAAAGAAAGCTAGACCTACCTTGGACTTATGAAAGTCGTACACGATCTGGCATCATTTGGATGGTTCGTTCAGGCCATGGCCATTGAGGGAACAAAGTTTCAACGAGGTCTCGGTCCGGGAACCTCCCATGGTAAAATAAAAAAAAAAAAAGAAAGGGACGGGAGAGAGAAAGTCTTAAGCCGGGTGCACACTATTAGTTTTCATTTGCAGGAAAATAACTGTCAGCTCCAGTCGGAGGCACTGTACTAACCATGCAAGGTTGGTGCAGCGATCTCCCCTGCTTAGCTGTTGTGTTCTGACAGGGGGGCGGCCCCCCTGCCAGAACACTCTGATTAGCACTCTCTGGCATTGGCTGAGAGTGCTGATCGGGATTATGCCGGCTGCTGGTTTTGCAGCATGCATGTCCGACAGAAGCTGGCCGAACATACAGAAGCCAGACAGACTGACATGCACACAGGTCGAATGTTGTCTGATTTTTTTTTTGTGAACCACCCGTTGTCTCCTGACATTCGGCCCATGTGTATGGGGCTTTACAGGGTGAAGTAGCTAAGTCAGAAAATGAAAGGGGTTGAGCAACCCCTACCAAAGAGTATAAAGAAAAAAAATAAAAAATAAACAGAAATCAGATGACAAGAAGCGTTCTCAGCACCCTGATTGAAATATACCAGATGACTATAGTAGCCCACAGAGAATTGTCTGGTCTAAAATCAAGGAGACAGACAAAGTTCCTGTAGTTTATTTGGGGTAAAACTAAACAATCACAGTAAGGGTGGAGCAAAACCCACACTTTATCGAAATAACAAATATTAGAGCAATAAAGCAAGAGGACCTTGAGCACTAAAATAGCGAACAGAAGGTGAGTCAGGTAAGTAGGACAAGGGACCAAGACCCGACATAAAAAACCAGTCGAGACAGACACGGTCCAAGAGGACCGGCAAATGACCAACGACCTGATCCTAGGCACTGACATGACTCAATCCATTGACTTAAAAGTAGTTAACTTGTCCAGTTTCTGTTTGAATCAACATCATATTTCTCTCCTCCAGAGGGGGTTGTCTTTTTCTCCTTGCACCGGTATGGAGGAATTTGAGGTATTCAAGGATCTGAACTTGTTCCTGAGAAGGGTTTTGCTGAGTTACTGGCACCGACGGAAAAGGGATGATGTGACCACCCTCGATGCCAGTGACCAACAGGCAGTGGAGACATTGATTTCCCTTATGGATGAGAATGCCTCTAGTGAGTCGGATGCCGACGAGGAACCCCAGACCAGATGCAGACCTTCTGGGTTACAAATTAGATCTACCACCATGCCCTCTCTTGCCCAGAATAAAAACATCAGTACTTTTCTGGAACTGGTACAAAATGACTTACACCAAGTCAACTGGCGCTGGCGTGGCTTAGACAACCTCTCCTGTGAGGAGAGAAAGGCATTACAGGAACTTCAACAGGCCCCTGATATCATCATACGAAATAGTGATAAGGGTGGAAATGTGGTGCTGTGGGGCGCTTCGCTTTATGAACAAGAAGTCTCCCGCCAATTAAACGATACAGATACGTAAAAAAACCTTATAACTTAGTCCAAAAGAGACCTGGCCACAAGTATCAGCGCCCTGAATACATCAAAAAGATACAAAAACAAAACCAAACAAAAACTGTTTGGATGATTATAAATATAGATGTAAAGCTGCTACTTTCAAATATCAACAATCAAATAGCAACCTGATAATCAAAGACTGAAATGACTAACAAATTGCAAGCAGCGCTAAAATAAAAGTCTTTTCTAATGTGAAGTCTTCTTTAATAAATGCAAGAAGTGTCCATCCACTAAATATCAGATGTATTGAAGTCCTGGCCACCACCACACCACGTGTGAGAAGACTGGGAGGAAGGACCCCCCAAAGTGGAAAAACTCACCAGATCTCTCTGGAAAAACGCATTTGGGTTAATATCGTGTTCACCAATTCGGATCTTGGTATATATAACTGGGACACACTCGGTGGATGATAGCGGTCAGGGTCTCACAGTATTCCTCAGCCACTCCACCTCTATATAACCTCGGTGCTCCCGTGGTCAGATTTCCTGATATTTTTGAAGGCACCAGC
>BLSH010074502.1:304757-326928 GCA_018402905.1 Glandirana rugosa | reverse complement strand
CAAAAAAAAGATAAACAAAAAATATACGACAAAATAATTGGTGAAGGTATGTCCTGTGAATGTGGGGGAAGGAATGGTCTGGTTAAAAGTCGAAAGTCGTGAGAGTGTGAAATTTACTGTTAATGAGTCAGTACGTTGTGACATGGGTTTGTTTTAAAAATATTAAAAAAAGAGTGTTTATCTCGAAAGAAAACCACCATATATTAGTCGCGACCCAAAAAATAAAAAAAGTTATATTCGCTTTTTCATCGCTTTTAAAACTTTTTTTTTGTGAAAAAAATCAAACATAACTTTTTAAAACGTTTTTTCATTAAAAAGAAGTATTTAAACCCGCGAAGAAAAATTACTTTTTTGCAAAATTTTTCAATACAAACTAAAAAAAGTGTTTTTTTTTCAAAATTTTCGCTACTTTTTCGCTTATATTGAAAAAAATAAAAAACCCAGCGCTGATTATATACCACCAAAAGAAAGCTCTATTTGTGAGAAAAAAATTATAAAAATTTTGTTTGGGTACAGTGTTGCATGACTGAGTAATTGTCATTTAAAGTGTGAGAGTGCTGAAAGCTGAAAATTGGTCTGGTAAGGAAGGGGGTGTAAGTGTCCTGTATGGAAGTGGTTAATAAAACAGCATATAAAAAACAAATAGAAAAAAAACCAAACAAACAAAAGGGGGAACCACAGAGGTCTCCAAAAAGGTGAGTCGCCTGATCACTCCGGATCTTACCACCCTCCCCCCAAAGACCCTCCACAACAGAGGGGCCGGGGGAAGCAGAGGCCGACCAAGAGCGAGCAGGGATCAAGAACCCCCACGAGGATCCACAACACCCCCAATGTGCTAGCAAGAAGAATAAACATAATATAAGAAAAAGGGAAAAAAACAAAATGGTGCAAGATAAAATAAGGTAAACCGCCCCTGGGGGAGCCAACAGGTGTAGGACCAAAATCTCAGGAAAAGTCAGTTCTAGGCCTTGTTGAAAAACGAAGAGCCGAACCAAGCAAAAGCAAAACCCCTTAAAAAAGGTGAAGCGGGATCGGGGGGGTGAGAGTCCTTGGGCCTCTTGGATTGCAGGTTTCTCCACACAGGGGGTATTGGGCTTTGGGGGGAAGGATGCTTGGATGAGCCTGCAGCTTTTGCTTGAAGAGAGGATCCAGGTTCCAGGGAGATGAGGTTCAGTTTAATCATCAAATGTTCCCCTTCGTTGAAAGAGGAGAAGCCATAATTCTTGCCCTTGTAGGAGAAGAAAAGGTGGAAGGGAAAGGACCACCAGTATTTGATTGTTTTTTGTGTTAACACCTCAAGTAGGGGTTTCAGAGCCCTTCTCTTTTGAATGGTTGCTGGAGAGATGTCTGCGAACACCTGAATGGGATGTCCTCGAAAGGACAGTTGGGGTAATTTTCTGGAGAGCTTCATCATCTCCTCCTTCACCGCATAAAAATGAGGTTTAACTACAATGTCCCTTGGAAGACCATCTGTGCGGGGTGCTTGGAGGGCTCTATGGGCCCTGTCCAGCTCCAATCTGTGATCCGGAATGTTTGGGATAATTTCTTTGATAAATGAGCGAACTGTCTCCTGAACGTCAGCGTTAGATTCCGGGACCCCTCGTATGCGGAAATTGTATCTTCGGGATCTATTTTCGAGATCGTCAATCTTGGAGTGGGCATTTTCCAACTGCTCCTGGAGGTCCTGAATGCGGGATGTATTCTGGTTAGCTCTCGCTATGGTTTGCTCAGTTTTTTGTTCAACGACATCAATCCTGGACCACAGGTTCTGAAGGTCTGCCTGGATAGTGGACGTAATTTGGGAAGCAGTTTGGGCTAAACCTTTAGCTAACATCTTAGAGAATGTTTCCATCATGAATCTCAAGTCCGGGTGCCGAGATGGAGAGGGGGACCCCAGGAGACTCGGGGTGTCAGGGGCAGGGGCCCTAGCCCCATTCGGGGAGGCAAACATTTCTTCAAGGGTCCTCTCCAAAAGGGACACTGTAGATGCTGGAGCTCCGAGACTAAGTGGCCATCTCGGAGATCCGGCGCATGCGCACCGTTTATTTATTTTTTTTAATCATTATTTACATAAATTAATTTAGTTAGATTTGTTTCATTTGTTTAATTCATTTTTGGAATTCATCTTGTTTATTTGTTTCCTAATCAATTTTCGAATAGTTTTTTAATTCAAATAGTTTTCAAATTTGAACAGTTTTCGAATTTGAATAGTTTTCCAACTTCCAAAGAGAATAAAATAGAATAGAAAATAAAGGAATAGAAAACAATATAATACAATAGAAAAGAATATAACATAAAATAAAAGACGATAATATAATTGAGTAAAACAGAACAAAACAGGATATAAAAGAATAGAATGGAATAGAAAGAATATAATAGAAATAATAGAATAAAATAGAAAGATTATAGCCATCTACTGGAATTCAAATAGAATAGAAAGGAATAAAATTAAAAAAGCAATAGAATAGAATAGAAATAATGTAACCATTTTCCAAAATTCAAATATCAATTTGAATAGAATAGAAAATAGAGTATAATAGAATAGAAAATAACACAATAGTATAGAAAAACAACAGAATATAATAGAATATAATGAATATAACCATCTTCCTATTCAAATCTATTATTTTCTATTCTATTCAAATTTGAATTGATTCTATTTGACTTTTGGGAAATGGTTATATTCTTTCTAATCTAATCTATTCTATTCTATTTTTTTAATTATATTCTTTTTTTGTTCTATTCTTTTCTATTCTATTTTATTTTCTATTTGATTCTATTATTTTCTATTCAAATTTATTCTATTTGAAATTCAAATTTCGGAAGATGGTTGTATTCCTTCTATTCTATTCTGTTTATTTCTATACTATTCTGTTATTTTCTATTCTAATCTACTCTTTTCGATTCATTTCAAATTCAAATTGATTCTATTAGAATTTTGGGAAATAGTTATATTCTTTCTATGCTATTTTTTTATAATATTCTTTTCTATTCTATTATAGTCTATTGTATTCTATTCTATTTTTTTCTTTTCTTATATATTCAAATTTATTCTATTTGAAATTCGAAATCTATAAGATGGTTATATTCTTTCTATGTAATTCTATTCTATTTGTTTCTATTATATTCTAGTCTATTCTGTTCTATTATTTTCTAGTCTATTTTGTTCTTTTTTACTCTATTATATTCTATTCTTTTATTTTCTGTTATATTCTTTTTTAGTCTATTATTTTTTTTCTATGCTATTCCTTTATTTTCTATTCTATTTTATTCTCTTTGGAAATTGGAAAACTATTCAAATTTGGAAACTTTTCGAATTTAAAAACTATTCAAATTTGAAAACTTTTTCGAATTCAAATTTTAAGATGTATTCGAAAAGCATTCACATTTTGTCCAAATTTTTTTCGTTATTTCGGATTCGTTTAAATTTTGTACTATTGTAATTCGGATGCATCCAAATTTCCGAAAATCGAAAAATCGTCCGAATTTTATTTTGGAACTAAACAAACCACACACGTCTAATACAAATTAGATACGTGAAATTCCTTACCATTGAAGAGATATGTCCAATTTAATTTGCAGTAAGTGGTCTCTCTTGTTTAAATTATGTACTTTGCTAGGAATGTTCTGTTAGAGAGAAGAGGATATGATGTAATCACTCCTCTGTTTAGCCTACATTTCCCATCAGCCTTTGCACGTTTCAATGAATGTGGGAGGTACACTAGTCTGTACATGTAAATGTGAACAAGCCCACTTCAACATGAATCACACCGCTCATTCTGCAGCCAGGCCCACTAACCAGTGACACACAACACAGCAGGATAGATTACAGTCTTATAAATGCAAAGCATGTTCTCTCCTCTCCACCCACAAGGAGATAAACTTATTGCCCTTACTTTCTGTAATCATTACTGATCTGTACACACATCCCATAATGATATATTATACATGCTGTACACACATCCCATAATGATACACACTGTAATCTGCTGTAATTCACTATTAGAAATATTCCTCCTGCTGTAGATTTGAGATCTTTCAAAACAGCAATCAGTGACCACCTGTGTACCATGTCAGCAGGTCCCCACCTGTGTACCATGTCAGCATGTGACCACCTGTGTACCATGTCAGCATGTGACCACCTGTGTACCATGTCAGCCGTGACCACCTGTGTACCATGTCAGCCGTGATCACCTGTGTACTATGTCAGCATGTCACCACCTGTGTACCATGTCAGCCGTGACCACCTGTGTACCATATCAGCATGTCACCACCTGTGTACCATGTCAGCCATGTCCACCTATGTACCATGTGACCACCTGTGCACCATGTCAGCAGTGACCACCTATGTACCATGTCAGCATGTCACCACTTGTGTACCATGTCAGCCGTGTCCACCTGTGTACCATGTGACCACCTGTGTACCATGTCAACCGTGACCACCTGTGTACCATGTCAGCCGTGACCACCTGTGTACCATGTCAGCAGTGACCACCTGGGTACCATCTCAGCATTTCACCACCAGTGTGCAATGTCAGCCGTGACCACCTGGGTACCATGTCAGCATGTCACCACCAGTGTACCTTGTGCATGTCACCACCTGTGTACCATGTCAACATGTCACCACCTGTGTACCATGTGCATGTCACCACCTGTGTACCATGTGCATGTCACCACCTATACAGAGCGGGATCCTTACCAGTAATCATGGGATAACACAGTGGGGGTCTCGGACTGTGACAATTATGTATGTGGATCATGGATCAGTGTAATGTCTTGCACACTATCCCTGTGCAGAGCGGGATCCTTATTAGAAAGCATCCGATCACACAGCAGGGATCTCGGGCTGTTACAGTATTGTATCTGAACCACAGATCAGTGTAATGTCCCGCCTCCTGCCGGCATTGGAACAGTGCACTGTCAATCACAATGCCGGTGGGCGGGACATTACACTGATCGGTGATTCAGATACAATACTGTCACAGCCTGAGATCCCTGCTGTGTGATTGGATGCTTTCTAATAACGATCCCGCTCTGCACAGAGTTGGTGTGCGGCAGCGGCGGCAGGGGGAGGGGGCAGAGTGGGGTCAGTGACTGACAAGGAGCAGAGGAGGAGGAGATGGGAGAGAGGAGGAGGAGGACACCTCCTCCATGGGCGGCACAGACCAGGGGCTGGGGAAACCCCCTCCGATCTCACTACAATTCTATCTTCTCCCCTGCTTGTTCAACAGAACTACAGGGGGGCGTGTCAGACCACTGCAGCTAGGAGAGAATGGAGAAAGCCCAGCGGTCTTACAAACAGGAAACCACAGGGGAATAACGTTTTTTCAGCAACTTCAGCAGGCTACTACAGAGGAACTACGGAGCTCAGCAGAATATGGATGGCATAGTTGGTGAAGGTAGGAGATTGGCAACAAGAACATAAAAACGTTTTTTCCTGGAGTTCTGCTTTATGACAAATAAAAATAAAAAAACTCTGCATTTGTTAAGTCATTAATTATAAATGCAAAAAGTTTAAGTACCTGAATTTTATTCAGTATTAGACATGTGCAGAGTGAAAAAATGTGTTTAGTTTTGATTCGTTATTTACATAAATGTGTTTAGTTAGATTTGTTTAATTCATTTTTGGAATTCGTATTGTTTATTCGTTTATAAATCGATTCGAAAAGTCTTCAAATCCATCTCGAATAGTTTTCGAATTCAAACATTTTTGGAATTGTTTTAAAATTTTGAACAGTTTTTGAACTTTAAATAGTTTTCCAATTTCCAGGGAGAATGTGGTGGAGTGGAAAGTGAAGGAATATAATGGAAAAAGATAGAATACAATAGAGGGGAATATAACAGAAAATGAAAGAATATAATGTGGAACAGACCTACTTTACTCTATTGTATTCTATTCTTTTGTTTTCTGTTATATTCTTTTATAGTCTATTGTTTTTTTACTGTTCCTTTGTTTTCTATTCTATTTTGTTCTCTTTGGAAATTGGAAAACTATTCAAATTCAAGGACTATTTGAATTTGAAAACTATTTTAATTTGAAAACTTTTCAAATTTGAAAAGTATTCAAAAACGATTCGAAAATTATTCAAATTTGAATTTGGTCAGAATTTTTTTTTTTCGTTATTTCAGATTCATTTAAATTTGGAACTCTTGTAATTCGGAAATTCAGATGCATCCGAATTTCTGAAAAACGTCTGAATTTTAATTCGGAATGAAACAAACCTCACATGTCTATTTAGTATCAGCCTACTTTAATCCTAAATACAGCAGCCCTCAGACTGGTTGAGAAAAGGGCAGCACCTCAGAGCCAATAAGATGTTCTGCATGTAAATGTGCTGACAAGCAACATGCTAATAAAATGAAAAAGCAGAGTGAACAGAGATAGACTGATCAGTCTATGACTGCTCTATGTATTGCCCAATCAGCAGGCTGGGGTTGAAAAGAAAACATAGTCCCTTCTACAGTCCATAACCCTAAGGTCTCATACACATGGGCATTATGAAAAACGAGCTGTAACTAGAGTTGAGCGAACACCAGGATGTTCGAGTTCGGTGGGTTCGGCCGAACTTCGGGAAAAAGTCCGGTACCGAACTTGACCCAAACTTTACCCCGAACCCCATTGAAATCAATGGGCACCCGAACTTTTCGGCACAAAAATGACTGTAAAAAAGTCCTGGAAAGTGCTAGAGGGCTGCAAAATGATTTTAGAACAATAATCTGTCCCTTACAGAAACATCAATAACTTGACCCTATAGGAGCAGGCAATGATTTTAGAACAATAATCTGTCCCTTACAGCAACAGCAGGAACCTGACCCTGTAGAACTAGAAGATGATTTTAGAACAATAATCTGTCCCTCTAAGCAGTAGACTCTACCTAGTGCAGTCAGATAGTTCTGTAATGCAGGATGAGATCTGCAATCTGTCCCTAAAAGCAGAAGTAGTAGTAATCTCTACCTATCTATCTATCTGCAATCTGTCCCTCACAGCACCAGCAGCATCCTCTCCCTAGACTACCCAGAGAGCATGTGACATGCAGCACTAAGTGACTCCAGCTTATAAAGAGGCTGGGTCACATGATGCACTGGCCAATCACAGCAATGCCATTAGTAGGCATGGCTGTGATGGCTTCTAAGGGCAAACCAGTGAAACGCTTGTTGATTGGCTGCCCTGCAGCTATTCAACATGCATGATCAAATACCCGAACCCAGAACTCGAACCCAAACTTTTGACAAATGTCCGGTTCACGGACACCCCAACCCAATGTCCGGTTCACGGACACCCCAAAGTTCGGTACGAACCTGAACTTTACAGTTCGGGTTCATTCAACTCTAGCTGTAACGTTGGTACCGATGCCAGGAAAAAAGCCATGTTAAAAACTTGATTTTATCAGCGTCTTGCATTGCACGTTTTTCTGCGCTAGCTTTCGACTGCGTTTCTCTGCCTCTTTTCAAAATCAATGGTTCCCTATGGGAGTCCATTGATTTGAATAGAAGTCCCACCCGAAGTCGGATCATGATGATCCGACTTGCATTTTGACTTGGATCTTGAAAGGGAACCTCTGCAAAAAATGAGAAAACTTTGCATGGGGTTCCCCCACAGGAGGTACCAGACCCTTCTGTCTGGTATGGATTTAAAGGGGAACCCCCACACCAAAAAAAGACCTAGGGGCCCTCCAAAGTCCATACCAGACCCTTATCCGAACACACAGCCTGGCAGGCCAGGAAAGGGGGTGGGGCCGAGCGAGTGCCCCCTCTCATACCATACCAGGCCGCATGCCCTCAACATGGGGAGTATGGGTACTTTGGGGCAGGGGGGCCCTGCGGCCTCCACCAAAAGCACCTAGTCCCCACGTTGATGAAGGCAAAAGCCTCTTCCCGACAACCCAGGTTGTTAGTTGTCGGGGTCTGCGGCCGGGGGTTTATCGGAATCTGGAAGTTCCCTTTAACAAGGGGATCCCGGACCTCCCCCCCATGTGAATGAGTAAAAACTCATTCCTAAAAAAATAAAGTGTCACAAAACAACAATAAACAGGTTTTTTAAATATTTTATTAAATCAGCTCCAGCGTTTTCTCCCCTCTCTGGCTCTTCTTTCTTCTGCTGTATTGCGGGGTTTCTGTCTTCTGAGGGGTCTTCTGTCTTCTCCTGGGTCTCCAGGGTTGTTGAGAAGAGGCTCTTGTCCTCATCAACATGGGGACACGGGGCATGCGGCCTGGTATGGTCCAGGAGGGGGGGCATTTGCTCATCCCCACCACTTTTCCTGGCCTGCCAGGCTGCATGCACGGATAAGGGTCTGGTATGGACTTTGGAGGGACCCTGCACCATTCTTTCAGCGTGGGGGGGGGTCCCCTTTAAATCTATACCAGACTGAAGGGTCTGGTACCTCCTTGTGGGGAACCCCACGCAAATTTTTTTTTCTTTTTTTGCAGGGGTTCCCCTTCAAGATCCAAGTCGCACTGCAAGTCGGATCATCATGATCAGACTTCTGGTGTGACTACTATTCAAATCAATGGGCTCCCATAGGGAGAGAAACAACTGACGAGGCTTAACGCTGTGTATACAATGTTAAGCTGCATTTTTGAGCTTTTTACTGGCTCAGCGTCAAAACAGCTCTAATGCTGCAGCTTTTGGAACGTGCAGATCCTGCGTTAGTTCTACAGCTTAAGAACGCCAAGTCACTTACAGCTCAAAAAGGTCAGCATGTATATGAGGCCATTGAATAACATGGTGTGGTGTTCTTAAGCTGTAAAAACAGCTAAAAAACTCAGTGTTAATAATGCCCGTGTGTATGAGGCCTAAGAGAGAAAGTGGTGTCAACCACCCAGCTGTGCTTTGTGGCAAGGTTGTGTGAAACTCAGGACTGGATGTACAGAAATACAAATACTTTGGCAGGTAATAAAGCTCTCATATACATACTTTTAAATACAGTATATACAGTATATTCACTAAAAAAAAAGCAACAAAAAAGACCTGAGGACCATTTATAAAGAATTGGCAAACAAGATGGCAGAAAAAAATCTTAGGGGCTTAAATAGCTATAGACAGAAAAAGAGAAAAGCCCAAGTGTCCAAGGATGTTTTAGAGAAACAAAGTTGGGACCTGTTACGAAGTGCTGAACAATTGGTAGATGACTTATCACGAAAAAAAAATGGATTTGTTTTTAATAATGTTGTAAAAGGCTTTTTTTTTTTTAAATCCCAGGGGCTCATTTATAATGCAATATAGGGCCCAATTTATAAAGGGGTGGCAGAGGACAATATAAAAAAGCGAGGTCTTTTTATATAGAAGTGGCATACTACTTGATGTAGTAGAGGACATTGCAAATGTTTCTTGCAATGTTTATAAATGGGCTGATCAATGCATTATGGGGTGTGCTTTCCTCTCCCTCTCTCAGTCATCATTATATTTGTTTTCTAATAGGATATACTGTACTCCATTACTTCCTATTAGATAATTATGTGGGATATGTGTCCCACTTGTCATGTATTGGCTTGTCGCATATAACTTGCAGTGCATGAAACAGCCAAATGGAGTTATGGGCTGATTATGAGCATGACTGATGGATTATGTGTCTCTACATAATTATCTAATAAGAATCATTGAGTTATAGTATTTCCTAAATGTTATGATGATAGTTAGTGGTATACCTAGCATATCTGGAGCCCAGGGTGGACAATTTGTTAATGCCCCCTCCCTCAGGCAATCAAATTATATTCAATAATAACAGTAGTAAGTATGACTTATGCAGAGAGACTGAACCTAACATATCAACCTGCACAGTGTGTAGGAGATCAGAGATGCTATCTCCAGCATAGCTGCCAATATTTAAAAATAGGAAGGATACCTTGGAGTAAAAATACCCACATGAAGGTGTGGCTAATAAGTTGGGTGCTGCTTCATGGTGAATGGCTTGTAGTGTTGAAGTAAAGTAAGCCCCATTATTAGAATCTCTTTTTAGAGAAATAATATGGAGAGGAAAACCATTGCGGATTAAATTGTCCACATTAATGTTCGCTAAAGAGATTGTGGGTTTGGCCTTCCCCCACCAGAAAAATGATTTCTTAGCATCACAAATACAGAATTTCAGTGGTTGGACGGTAGTAACAGAGATGGACAGTATACAAGTAGAGTTGAGCAAACCCGAACTGTAAAGTTCGGGTCCGTACCGAACTTTTGGGTGTCCATGTTCCGAACCCGAACGTTTGAGAAAAAGTCTGGATTCGGGTTCTGGGTTCTGGTATTTTATCACGCATGTTGAATAGCTGCAGGGCAGCCAATCAACAAGCGTTTCACTGGTTTTCCCTAGAAGCCATCACAGCCTCTATATGAGGCTGGAGTCACAGTGCTGCATGTCACATGCTCTCAGGTTAGTGTAGGGAGAGGATGCTGCCGGCACTGTGAGGGACAGATTGTGAGGGACAGATTGCAGATCGAATAACTAGGTAGAGATTACTGCTGTGAGGGACAGATTGCAGATCTAATAACATTTCATCCTGCATTACAGAACGATCTGATTACAGAATGATCTCTCATCCTGCATTACAGAACGATCTGATTACAGAACGATCTGATACTGGACTAGGTAGAGATTACTACTGCTTTGAGGGACAGATTGCAGATCTAATAACATCTCTCATTTTTCTTCCTTTTGCAGCCCTCTAGAACTTGCCAGGAGTTTTTTACAGCCATTTTTGTGACAAAAAGTTTGGGTCTCCATTGACTTCAATGGGGTTCGGGGTCCGGGGTCAAGTTCGGGTAACGTTCGGTACCGAACCCGAACATTTCTGCGAAGTTCGGCCGAACCCGCCGAACCCGAACATCCAGGTGTTCGCTCAACTCTATATACAAGGTCTATTATGTTCAGTATGCGGAGACAGATATCCTTTGATATCCCGCTTAGAAGCAGGTAATATAGTGAGAGATAAAAAATTTCAGACTGGTGAGTTTGAAAAAAGATGTCAGGAAATTAGGATCACTCTAGATATTAAAGGACATACATTATTTACCCCTATTTAGGATAATAAAAATTACGTGGAACTCTCAAAATTAGAAGGATTTGATTTATGGAGGACAAAGGGTATAAAAAATATATATATCAATTGTTTCAGGAAGGAGAGATAACATTTTTTGCCCAACTTGGGAAGGAATATGGACTACCTAACCAAAGATTTTTCCATTATCTTCAGTTGAGACATGCCATTAGGACACAGGCCGCCTCACAGGAGTTTAAACTAAATAAACCTAATATATTAACAATATTGAATAAGCAGGATAAAAAACATGGCTTAATATAACAAATATACCACCAGCTACAAGAACAATACGAGAACAAAACAGTTCTACCGGCAAAAAGATTATGGGATGAGGAACTGGGCAGAGTTACGGATGAGCAATGGTTAAAAGTATTGGTGACTCTTCCTAAAGTCTGTGTCTCCTGCCTAGTGTCTTACTCAGTTGTTTATTATGCATAGAACGTATTATACCCCAGAGAAATTATTTAAATGGAAACGTAGGGACACTGATCAATGTCCTAGAAGTAAAAAAGAGATGGTGGGGTTAATACACATGCTATGGAGATGTCCCAAGCTGCATCAGTATTGGCATGGAGTATTATGCATAATTAATGACCGTCTTGGGACAATTATAGGAATGGATCCAGGGATCTGCCTCCTGAACATCCTGGATAATTCCGGGGTGTCAGGAGATAGTTATTCCAGTGATAAGGAGTTTGTTCCAGGCACGCAACCTCATAGCTCAGAAATGGATTTTACTATATCCACCGACAGTATAGGAATGGAAAATACAAATGAGTGAAACTATAATGAAGGAGAAATATATTTTTTCACACAGGGGTCAGTTAGAACAATTAGAAAAAATCTGTAAAAAATGGATGGAAGTGAAGAGTGAATGAAATGGGATAGAGGGGGGGAGGGGCTCTTTTTTTTTTTCCTCCCATACCTGGTTGGGGGTATGCATTGGATGTATTGTACTATTTTGTATGTTGGAAGAAAAGGAATAATAAAAAGATGATTTAAACAAAAAAAGGAATATTGCTTTCCACTTAGACTTACACTTAGTGAGTTATGTGTATGGATGTTTTGCTGTAAAGGAGCTGTACTCACAAGAAATGTACTGAACCGTTATTGATTTTTATAGTAAAGCATTGAAAAGCCAAATAAAAAAAATAATTGGTGTCAGTTGTAGTAATTGTGATCATCATCATTGGCAGCAATACTAACCCCCAGAACTTATATAAGTGGCTGCAATCCCACTCCTCAGTGGTAGTAATGTTAAGCTCTGCTAGCCTTTGTGGTCAGTGGCTGGCTAAAACCAAAAGCCCCCTACCCCTAGCATTGGTGGTCATTGACTGGCTGGAATAGTTACCCCCCCCCCAGCATTGGTGGCCACTGGCTGTAACACGCATTTGCGTCATTGCCAGTAATAATAACCCCCAGCATTGGTGGTCAGTGGCTGGCTGCAACAATTAACCATCCAGCTTTGGCAGTCAATATCTGGCTAGAACATTAAAGTGCCTCTAAATGCATTAAGCTCTATGCATTTAGTTAAAAAAATGTTCAGTGCGCAGCACCCCCCCCAGCACCCCTATACTTGCCTGATGTTGATTCAGCACTGTGAATGAGAGCAACATTGCTCTCTCTCTCCTCAGTGTCTCTGAGGCAGCAGCGGGAGCCATTGGCTCTTGCTGCTGTCAATAACAACCTGTGAGAAGGGAGCAGGGGCGGGGCTTAGCCTCACTGTGTGTTAATGGACACAAGGGACATGGGTTAGGAGTGAGCCTGCATGAGTGCCCTATAACTTGCTATAGGGGCATTGAGTAGGGGGAAGGATCCAGAAGCTCAGCGGGGGACCAGAGAAGAGGATAATTGGGGCTGCCCTGAGCAGAACCATTGCACAAAACAGGTGTCTCGTGCCAGGTCCTCCTGCTGGTGGCACTGTTGTTCCCAGAGCCAAAGGGCACAGTTCCGGTGGCCACCAGTGGGAGTCTTCCAGTAGCCAGCTTATCCTAGTAATTAGGCTCCACGTGATACTGGCTGTTGGGATGGTACAGTATTTAATCCCTTCCTTGATGAAGATTGGCGCTTCTGTGTTCTAACCGTGAACCGTTCCTTGCCAAATCCTGTGCCTTGTATCCTGTGACCTTGCTTCTAGTATACTGTTCCCCACATCCAGTACCCTGTATCTTTCTCTGCTCCCCTTGTTTCCTGTCCCAGCCCTGATCCTGCCCTGTTTGTTTAAGCTCCCTCCATTTTGTACATAGCTTTGGTTAGTTAGATTGTTCTAGATTTGCTACACTATCCCATTTATGTTTCACTTTTACATTTTTATGGTTTGGTTTTGGAACGGTGTAATTTATTTTAATACACTTTATTTAATAATACTTCTGGTTCCTGATTCCTTAAGGTGTTGCCCACTGATCTGGTCATCCCTGTTGGATACCTGCATTAACAACAGTTTAAAGTAGAACTATAAGCAAAACATTTTTTTTTTCATTTCTGATAGAGCAAGGCAGGGGTATAGCTCCTGTCAGATTTTTTTCGCCATCTGTGTCACATTTATGAGATTTCCTTTCACTTCCTGTCCTATTGCCAAACAGGAAATGAGAGGAAATCCCTGCAAATTAAGGGAATCCCTTGGGGACCCTCAGATCACCAGAACTAGTGTCCCTATTGGACGATTTCCACTCTATTCCTTTTCTGGGGACAGCCCAAAATGTGGGGTTTATTTTACTATCACTTTCAATAATAATGGTAAACAGTTCTAATCCATCTCCACTCTATCCAAAATTGAAAAAAAGTTTTGCCTTTAGTTATACTTTAAGTATGGCATGTTAGTTATTTATTTAATTGTTTATTATATTTTTTCCTTTACAATCACTTTAGCCACACAAGCATTAGGGGCCAGTGCTGGGCTGGAACAATAATAATACCCCCCTCCCCCCAACCCCCAGCATTGGCATTCAGTGTTTTCTTACCTGAGCATACACTACTATGCTGCTGCCTCTATCCATTGGCTGGGACTATATTTCTACTTTCAAATAAGGATGACAATTCTGGCTTCTTTCAGTGCTAGATATTGGAGCATTCTAGTACTCAGCACACCACTGCCACTTTGCATGTCACTGGTGGCCACACTGGAGGTGCCCGGTTCAGACTGCCCCTCTAGGACCACCACTGATAATCATACATTGGGGGCTTAAATCATAAACTGCTGTGCTACTACTGTATTAGCTGAAACAGTAAACTGTGGGAGTCTTACATTCAATTCTCAGTATTTCTGGTACAAATACTTCAGTTTTTCTAATGTTTAAGAACATTCTTATCAGTGACTTTGTAAATGTGTTGGATAGGACTTAATGGCATTTTCAGATACATTTTATTTCACTGTAATATTTTATGTTGTTGTTTTATGTTATTTATTCCAGTACGGGTAAGGAAATTATAGAATCCAAATAGTTACTTTGGGCAAATTACAGCAATTTCTATACACCTGCCACACTGTATCACACCTTGCCATGACCTATAAATGATTTGTATGTGTTTTGGCAATATGTGAGACTAAGCAGAACACCTTGGAATGTACCAATAGAGGTGGAGTGAGTAAAGTGTGGTATGAAAATAGCACATACTGCTGTCAAAGCCCCATACAACATGAGATATGGTTTCTAAACATTATAGTACAAAATTTGTATCTTTACTCAGGAGTGCCTGAGTTGGGCTTTTGTCCTATGTAGACAAATTCCTACCCTTATTTTCCTGCTTTTTATTTTCCACTAATCATCCTTCTTTGCTGTTTATCTTTGCTTAAGTAGGTTATACTCGAACCCAATGGGTTTGTGCAATGCGGTCTTCTTTGTTCTCTTTCTCTCTCTCTCTTTACCCTCTCTCCTTTTCTTTTTGTCTTTTCCTTGGGGGGTCCCTGGCCAGGTTGCTGTCTCCTTACTGCTGCACACATCCCTCCTAAATGACCAATATGACTTGTACCAAATTTGGATCTCTTAACGTTAGGGGATTGAACCTACCTCAAAAATGATATAAGGTGCTCTATTGTATGCATAAACAATGTGTTCAAGTTGTATTCCTGTAGAAAATGCACTTTAAAAATGTCCTCACCATCAGTCATGCCTACTAGATATAACTCTCACTGGCATCTATATACCAAACTCTCAGGTAATTCTAAAGGGGTTGCTATAGGATTCTATTTTTTCTCTTCCAGTTATGAACATTTAGGAACACAGTCACCCTGAGGGCAGGTTCCTCATTCTTACATGCTGTTTATATGACAAATCATTCATCCTGTTTAATGTCTATGGCACTAATTATGGTCAAGCAAGCGTCCATGTTGGTGGCCTTATTACAGCATCTGGAAATCTTGGGGAAGGAACTGTAATCCTGGAGGAGGACTTGACTTTAACCCTTGAACAGTTATTAAATACCACCTCCTGTGCCCCTTATCACAACTTAATAGACTAAAGCACCATATTCACAATAAACTATACTTGTCATTCACTAAACTACTCCACAAACAGCAGAGATAACGGCTTCCTCGTTTCATACCATATGCACAGTTCGCAACCTCAAGCTAGTTTCGGATAGCAGCTCCAGTCATATCATTTTCCAGAATTGTTATCCATTCAGCTTCCCCATTCTTCTAAACCTTTTACCCCCTGGAGGCTAACTGAGACATTGCTTAACCACTTCAATACCAGGCACTTACCCCCCCCCTTCCCACCCAGACCAATTTTCAGCTTTCAGCACTGTCACATTTTGAATGAAAATTGCGCGGTCATACGATGCTGTACCCAAACAACATTTTTATTGTTTTTTTTTCCCACAAATAGAGCTTTCTTTTGGTGGTAATTGATCACCTCTGGGGTTTTTATTTTTTGTGCTAGAAATAACCCCCCCTCACCCCCACCAGGAGAACCACCAATCAGCTCTCATCTACTCGGGTCTGCAGATGTGAGTAGAGAAAAAGCCGATATACAGCTCTTCCTATTTACACTGTGATCAGCTGTGATTCAGACTGACACATCACCCCACCGATCGCCCTGCTGCACTCCCCGCACGGGTGTGCCGGTTTGTTATTCTGCTCAACGTCATATGAAGCCCAGTCAGGATAACTGAACCACTTCCCGGCCGTCATTCTGCATATGGCGGGTGGGAAGTGATAAATATGAACAGAAAATGTTTGTCAGATCATGCTTAAGATTCAATGGCAGCTCTGATAAAATGGGAAAACCTGAAATGTGTCAATAGGGGAATCTTGATAGAAGGAGGTGCCTGTCTGAAAAAGAAAAATTATCAGACATGGCAATACTCCTCACTGACATCCATGTCCTAGAGCTTCACCATAAGCACTCATGTCTTGCATCAGTCTTTCAAACACTCCAACAAAAAAGAACTGAGCTACACAGATTGATTAATCAAACCTATTTGCGTCATAAAGACTGTGCTCCCACTGAGGCACTTTTCAGGCGCTTTATCGCTAAAAATAGCGCCTGAAAAGCACTCTAAAAGCACTTCCCATACATCTCAATGGATGCTTTCACACTGGGGCAGTGCGCTGGCAGACGTTGAAAAAAATCTTGCAAGTAGCATTTATGAAGCATGTTTGTAGCGCTATAAAAAGTGCCTCCAAAATGCCCATCACCATTGAAATGAATGGGAAGCGCTTTAAAAGCACTTGAAAAACACCCTAAAGCTGTGGCAGGGTCACACGACCGGAGTGCAGTGTAGAGTGCTGGGATATCAGGAAATCCTGTTGAGAGGTGGAGAGGAGAAATAGAGGACAGCATGGAGACAGAAAACGGGCAGATAATTCAGGCTAGAGCAGAGGATGTTGCAAGACCAGCAAGAACCTCTGCAATGGAACCAGAGGAGTTTATACACTCCCTGCGGACCCACTCTTAATTGTGGGATCTCAACAATCCCCATTATGCTAACCAGAATTGGAAAAACAGCACGTGGAATGAAATAGCTGCACAGCACATACCAGACTGGAGTGTCCTTCCAAGAAATCAAAAATACAGCAAAAGTGAGTCCCTATCCCTAGTTCCAATCCCCTAACCCCCTAATCCCTATCCCTAAACCCGAACCCTAGACCCATCTCCTAACCCCAATCCCATAATCCCTATCCCTAGTCTCAATTCCCAAACCCTAACCCTAGTCCCTGAACCCTAATCCTAACCCTAATCCCAATCCCCTAATCCCACCCCATAATCCCTATCCCTAGTCCCAATACCTGAACCCTAACCCTAGTCCCAATCCCCTAACCCTAATCCCCTAATCCCAATACCATAATCCATATCCCTAGTCCCAATCCCCAAACCCTATCCCTAATCCCAATCCCTGAACCTTAATCCTAACCCTAGTCCCAATCCCCTAACCCTAGTCCCAATCCAGTAACCCTAGTCCCAATCTCAGAACCCTAACCCTAATCCCAAATACCATAATCCCTATCCCTAGTCCCAATCCCTGAACCCTTACCCTAGTCCCAATTCCCTAATCCTAATCTCCTAATTGCAATCCCATAATCCCTATCCCTAGTCTCAATCCTTGAACCCTAACCCTAGTCTCAATCCCCAAACCCTATCCCTAGTCCCAAACCCCAAACCATAAGCCTTACCCTAGTCCTAATCCCATAATCCTAATCCTAGTCCCAATCCCCTAGCCCTAGTTCCAATCCCAAAACCCTATCCCTAGTCCTAATCCCTGAACCCTATCCCAAACCCTAGTCTCAATCCCCTAACCCTAGTCCCAATCCCCTAGCCCTAATCCCCTAGTCCCAATCCCCTAACCCTAATCCTAATCCCCTAATCCCAATCACCCCAACCATATCCCTAGTCCCAATTCCCGAACCCAAATCCTAACCCTAGTCCCAATCCCCTAACCCTATTCCCAATCCCAGAACCCTAACCCTAATCCCTTAATCCCAATACCATAATCCCTATCCATAGTCCCAATCCACTAACCCTAAGCCTAGTCCTAATCCCCTAACCCTAGTCCCAATCCCCTAACCCTAATCCCAATTCCTGAACCCTAACTCTAGTCCCCCAATCCCCTAACACTAGTCCAATTCCCCAAACCCTAACCCTAATTCCCTAATCCCAATCCCATAATCCCTATAACTAGTCCCAATCCCCAAACCTTAACCCTAACACTAGTCTCAATCCCTGAACCCTAACCCTAGTCCCAATCCCCTAACCTTTACCCTAATCCCCTAATCCCAATCCCATAATCCCCATTCCTAGTCTCAATTCCTGAACCCTAACCCTAGTCCCAATCCCATAACCCTAACCCTAGTCCATATCCCGAAATCTTAACCCTATCCCTAGTCCCAATCCCCAAACCCTAATCCCCTAATCCCAATCCCATAATCCATATCCCTAGTCCCAATTCCCGAACCCTAACCCCAGTATTTATTGTAATTATTATTGTTACATTAATAAAAAACAGACAAAAATCAAAACAAGCATTCATCTTTTTTTAGTACTTGTCAGTTAGCAAATGTTTATAACTATGAAATATACACATTTGTTAACAAAATGCAATTATTGGTCAAAGTATTTGCAGGAATATAACAATTAAAAAGACTATTGTCCTAGAAACCTAATAATGCTTGGGTAAATTGGATATGTTCAAGTGTTAAATCATATCTCCTTGCTAACTTAGTGCACCAGCTGGGCTCAAAAAATAATCTGCCAACTCATCCCTTATTGTGAAACCCACTCTTGGACCGCAGACATGAGCAAAATCAGCAGGTCCAAAATTGTGTTGCAATGTGTCCTCAAAATTCACACCATCTCTCTCCTGTACCAAATTATGTAGCACACATCCTTAATAACTTGCAAGCATTTTTGACCTCTAGGTTGATTGGGTTGATGAAAATTTGCCATTTGTTGGCAAGAATGCCAAATGAACATTCAACTAGCCTACGTGCCCGACAGAGATGGCAATTGAATATTCTCTTCCAGATATTAAGATTCCTCTGAGTATGGCTTCATTAGATGTTCATTGATAGCGAATGCCTCATCAGCCACAAACACGAATGGCATGGCTGGACTTTTTGTCCCGGGTAATGGTCAGTTATCTGGCAAGTCGAGTTGATTTGCAGCACGATGCTTCCCAAATTTAGAATTCTGGAAGACAGTAGAGTCTGCACAGCTCCCAAATGCTCCTATATCCACAAAGAGGAATTTATAGTCTGCATTTACCACAGCCATCATCACACAAAGAAAAATACTTTTTGTAGTTATAACATCGGCTTCCACTGTGACAGGGTTTTATTAGCCTAATGTGTTTGCCATCAATTGCTCCCAGACAGTTTGGAAATTTGGTTTTCCTCCAGAACCGCTGGGCAACATCATCATTGTAGTGATGTGTAGGTATTTCCTGTGGCAAGACATCTGTAAATAAAAAGAACAATTAATTGGGGAGCTCCAGTTCCTGAAGCCTGTGATGGAGCTGAGACAATAAGTAAAATAACATGTATAGATAAAGGAGTAATTATTTTGAATTGTCTAATTATTTTTTAATGTTTTTCAGGACTGTAAGCAACATGGGGTCAGACAAAGATGAGGACCCAGATGTGACCCAAATCCCAGAAGAATGCAAACCTGTTGCTGAATCACAAATTCTATTCCATGACACTGAACCTGAAACATCACCCGAGCCACAGTTGGCTAGAGACACGGACAAAGCATGTAAAAAAAAAAACAGCAGCAGTCGGAAGAATTCATTGACGTTGTTAAAATAACTCTTATCAACCCAGCAACGGAAGAGAGATTGCATCTTTCGCATGCAGCTTGGTTCCACAAATAGAATATGTGGAGACTAGAGTTGGGCGAACCTCTGGAAGTTCGGGTTCTGCTGGTCCGGCCGAACTTCGGGACAAAGTCCGGGTTCGGGTCTGGACAGAACCCGAACGTTCGCACGGACAACGAACCCCATTGAAATCAATGGGGACCCGAACTTTTAGGCACAAAAATGGCAGTAACAAAGTCCTGGAAAGCCCTAGAGGGCTGCAAAAGGAAGTAAAATGGGGGTAAGAGTAGGGCAAGTACCCTACAAAAAAATGGGGATAGGGAAAATAAATTAAAATCAAATAAAAAAATGGGAAGGGGGGTGGATGTGGAGTAGGAGCCTAGAGGTTGACTAGGCCATGACCGTGGCAGTGTAGGTGGAAGTGGCGGTGGTAGAGGAGTAGGAGGAGGTAGCCAACATGGTATTTTTTTTGTTTGTTTATAATTGGGGTAGCCCCCAAAATATTGAGGCCTATTCAAAAAAACAAGTATATGAATGGCTGTGCGAGTCCGGTCTAAATGTTTATTCTGCACAGGGTACAGACAAGTCTTGTGGGATCCATGCCTGATTCATTTTAATAAAGGTTAGCTTGTCCACGTTGGATGTGGACAAACGGCTCTGCTTGTATGTGATAACACCCCCTGCCGTGCTAAACACATGTTCCGACAATACACTGGCTGCAGGGCAGGCCAGCACATCCAAGGCATAAACGGCAAGTTCAGGCCATGTGGCCAATTTGGAGACCCAGAAGTTGAATGAGGCAGACCCATCAGTCAGTACGTGTAGGCGTGTGCACACATACTCTTGCACCATGTTGCTGAATTGCTGCCTCCTGCTAAGACGTTGTCTATCGGCTGGCTGTGCTGTTTGTTGTGGCAGGCTGCTGACAAAGCTTTGCCACATTTCGGCCATGCTAACCCTGCCTTCTGAGGTGCTGGCGGTGGCACAGCTGCGTTGGTGGCCTCTTCCTCCTCCTCCTCTGCCTTCGCCTTGTGCTTCCGCTGAGCCCCCGGTGTCATTTGGGAATGCCCTCAGCAGTGCCTCTACCAGTGTGCGCTTGTAGTCGCGCATCTTCCTCTCACGCTCCAGTGAGGGAATTAAGGACGGCACGTTGTCCTTGTAACGGGGATCCAGCAGGGTGGCCACCCAGTAATCAGAAAAAGTTACAATGTGGGCAACTCGGCTGTCGTCGCGCAGGCCATGTGTGCCAGGCTGCCCAGAGGCAAAGACAAGCTGTCCTCTGTGGGAGGTATATCATCTGGGTCCTTTGTATCCCCCCAGCCACGCTCCACTGATGCCCATGAGCTGCGTTGGGTGCCACCCTGCTGCAATTCCTCCTCCTCCTCCTCATCTTCCTCGTACTCCTTGTCCTCCAGAACTGTGCCCTGGCTTGAATATTTTGGACCTGGCCTGTGCTGGTGCAGGAACGCACCCTCCGAGCCACTTGCGAATGACTGGCCTGATAACCGTGGAAATGATCCCTCTTCCTCCTCATCATCCTCCTCTGCCACATCCTCTTCCATCATGGCCCAAAGTGTTTTTTCAAGGAGACATAGAAGTGGTATAGTAACGCTGAGAACAGCGTCATCGGCACTGGCCATGTTGGTGGAGTACTCAAAACACCGCAATACGCTACACAGGTCTCGCATGGAGGCCCACTCGTTGGTGGTGAAGTGTTGCTGTTCCGCAGAGCGACTGACCCGTGCGTGCTGCAGCTGAAACTCCACTATTGCCTGCTGCTGCTCGCACAGTCTCTCCAACATGTGCAAGGTGGAGTTCCACTCAACAAAGTTCCGCTGCAGCGCAGACAGGCGAGCAGCAGCAGGGTAAGAACGCTGAAAGTGTGCACAGATGGCCCGCACTTTATGCAGCAGCTCTGACATATCCGGGTAGTTTTTTAGAAAATTCTGTACCACCAAATTCAGCACATGCGCCAGGCAAGGGATGTGCATCAAACCGGCTCGGCCCAGAGCCGCTACGAGATTTCGGCCATTGTCGCACACCACCAGGCCGGGCTTGAGGCTCAGTGGCAACAACCACTCATTGGTCTGTTATTCAATGCCCGTCCACAGCTCCTGCGCAGTGTGGGGTTTATCCCCCAAACATATCAGTTTTAAAACAGCCTGCTGTCGTTTCCCCCTGGATGTGCTGATGTTGGTGGTGAAGGTGTTACGCTGAGCGGATGAGTGGGTGGTCGAGGAGGAGGAAGCGCAGTAGGAGGAGGAGGCAACAGGAGGCAAAGAGAAATGCCCTGCAATCCTCGGTGGTGGAAGGACATGCGCCAAATGGCTAGCCGGCTCAGGCCCACCCACCACTACATTTGCCCAGTGTGCAGTAAGCGAGATATAGC
>BLSH010074502.1:291640-302975 GCA_018402905.1 Glandirana rugosa | reverse complement strand
ATGTGTTGCTAGTCTAACACCCTCATTAAACTCTAAAGTGTATGACGACGAAACTCGCTAGACTGACGTGATCCATCTCCGAAGACGAATCTCCCTGTCTAAGAACAAGTTTTTGGTAACGGATATCCCGGTCGACAACGACATTCCCTGTGTAATAACAAGTTTTTAGTAGAGGATCAAGACTTCCATCTCAAAGGTCGACAACGAATCTCCCTGTCTAAGAACAAGTTTTTGGTAACGGATGAGGATATCCCGGTCGACAACGACATTCACTGTGTAATAACAAGTTTTTAATAGAGGATCAAGATTTCCCTCTCGAAGGTCGAGTCAGATCGCTCAAAGCAGCAGTATGTGAAATCTCAAATTACTCCCACAATCTGATCGTTGTGTACGATCCCACAATCTGATCGTTGTGTACGATCGTAACAATCATTGTTTTATGTAGAGTTTGATCTGCAATCTGCAACTCAAAGTCTTCAAATCTCAAATTACTCCAACAATCTGATCGTTGTGCACGATCGTAGCGATCATTGTTTTATGCAGAGTTTGATCTGCAACTCAAAGCAGCGGTATGTGAAATCTCTAATTTCTGCTATCTGTCCTCAGAGCAACAGCACAGCAGTAGTAATCTATCTCAGAATGCAGGATCAGATGTTAAAATGTCTCTAATCTCTCCCTGACACCGTCAGCTTCCTCTCCCTACCCTAACCCAAGAGCATGTGACATGCAGCACTGTGACTCCAGCTTATAAAGAGGCTGGGTCACATGATGCACTGGCCAATCACAGCCATGCCATTAGTAGGCATGGCTGTGATGGCTTCTAAGGGCAAACCAGTGAAACGCTTGTTGATTGGCTGCCCTGCAGCTATTCAACATGCTTGATCAACTACCAGAACCTAGAACCCGAACGTTTTTTGAAATGTCCGTGTTCGGGTCCGGGTCCCGGACACCCGAAAGTTCGGTACGGACCCGAACGTTACAGTCCGGGTTCGCTCAACACTAGTGGAGACAGCATTACAGTGCGAAATGAGGATTGCATTGCTGCGTGTCATGCACTCATACCAACAACGCTCTGGAGCAATGGCTGTCAGACAACAACCATATGAGGTCTCCAATCCCACCCAATTAGCTAGCGCGTGTGATCATACTGTCGCACCGGGAACCTCATATGATACTACACTGATGCCATACCCACCTGCTGATGGGTCAAGTTATGTTTGTTTGCCTCCTCACCATTATTGCCGCCTCACCATTATAACAATTCCCATGTTCAGGGAGGGGCATATGATGTACCCATGCATCGTCCATATGCCCAACATTCCCCTCCTCCACCTCGGGAGGAGTCACATCCTCTGCATCCCTTGTATCATGACCTATAATATCTTTCTATTTAGACCATTTTTTTTATTTGGATTTGTATATAGTTTAGAATACTTGGAAGCTTAAAATTAGAGTTGAGCGAATCCGTGGATGTTCGGGCGAACTTCGGAAAAAAGTCCGAGTTCGGTACCAAACTTGACCCGAACTTTACCCCGAACCCCATTGAATTCAATGGGGGCACAAAAATGACTGTAAAAGAGTCCTGGAAAGTGCTAGAGGGGTGCAAAATGATTTTAGAACAATAATCTGTCCCTTACAGCAACAGCAGGAACCTGACCCTATAGAACTAGGAGATGATTTTAGAACAATAATCTGTCCCTCTAATCAGTAGACTCTACCTAGTCCAGTCAGATATTTCTGTAATGCAGGATGAGATCTGCAATCTGTCCCTCCTAAAAGCAGTAGTAGTAGTAATCTCTACCTATCTATCTATCTGCAATCTGTCCCTAAAAGCAGTAGGAGTAGTAATCTCTACCTATCTATCTGCAATCTGTCCCTCACAGCACCGGCAGCATCCTCTCCCTACACTACCCAGAGACATGCAGCACTGTGACTCCAGCTTCATATAGAGGCTGGGTCACATGATGCACTGGCCAATCACAGCCATGCCATTAGTAGGCATGGCTGTGATGGCTTCTAGGGAAAACCAGTGAAATTCTTGTTGATTGGCTGCCCTGCAGCTATTCAACATGCGTGATCAAATACCCGAACCCAGAACTCGAACCCAAACTTTTTTTCAAATGTCCGGGTTCGGGTCCAGGTCACCCCAAAGTTCGGTACGAACCCGAACTTTACAGTTCGGGTTCGCTCAACTCTACTTAAAATACAAAATATTGTATATCATGCACATGGTCCTATTTGATTTGTATGCAACATTGTTTGTGTTTTTTAACAGTATTGGAGATTATATAAAATAAACTTTTTCTGACCTGTTTATTATAGTGTTTATTATGCACATGTTGTGCAATTTTGTTGGCATATGTTATGCATTAATAAATGTATGCATTTTGAAAAGTGTCGTGTTTGAGTTTGGATAATGAGTTTACATGAGGACATATCTAGTCATCATATAAACTTACCGGATTGTTATCTTAAACGTTCACATGGTGGTATTGCATTTCTGCAATTGGTGTCCTGTCTCAAAAAAGCAGACGTCAACATTTTAAGGAGAAAGTCAAATCTGGAAAAGGAAATAGGTCAGTTGTTAACACTACATAATCATGAACCTGTGCTCACCAGAACCCTATGCTAACCCTAACCAGAAACCTATGTTAACTTTATGTTAACCATAACCTTATTCAGAACCCTATGCTAACCCTAACCCTACCCTAACCCTAACCCTACGCTAAACCTAACCCGAACCCTATGCTAATCCTAACCCTAACCCGATGCTAACCCAAACACTAACCCTATGCCAACCCAAATCCTATGCTAACCCTAATCCGATGCTAACCCTAACCACAACCCTATGCTAGCCCTAACACTATCCTGAACCCTATGCTAATGCTAACCCTAACTCTATGCTAACCTTAACCATAACCCTAACCCTATGCTGACCCTAACCTAACCCTAACCCTTTGCTAACCATAACCTTAACCCTATGCTAAATGTGAACGGTACTTTTTACTTTTTTTAAATCAAGGGGTACATATTGTTATGTGACTTTGCAGTCCAAAGTTGTAGGACATGTCGAACAAGTGTGAAAGGGGCAGACCAAACAAACAATACCTAAATCAATATTTTCACTTATGTTGCAATTTTCATCCAAGCGTAATTTCTGAACTTTTCAGGATGTACTCTCAAGTTCTGATAAAGCAACACAAATTGTCCTCTTGAGGAGTGCACTTGTAGGATGGGATGAACCCAAAAGCGAAGTTACTGCTTCTGTTTAATGATATTTTCCCAATATAGTTGCACAAACAGCAAAAGCAGCTCAGCAAACTCCATCTTCTCTCTCTTCCCTCTCTTTCCTACATGAAATACAGTGCACAGGAAGTGATGTAAGGGGGTCAAGTTGTCAGCTAACATCATCGCTTCAAAAGTGCTTCAAAAACACCATAAAAATGCCTGCGCAGTGCACTGATTTTAGCGCTAGCGCAGCAAAAAACGGCAATAGCTCTAGGCACTTTTAAGGCATTTTTCAAGCGCCTCAGTGTAAGTGACTACAGTGTAAAGTAGTCTTAAGGAATGTATGAGTATGGCAATAAATGCAGCAGGCCCTTTACTAGATCGATCAGAGATAAAAAAAGTTTGTTACCCTAAGCAGGTCATGGTGCATACGTCTGAACTAATTGCATCCACGTTTGCTTATTATTTGGATCTATACAACATAAGCAACCCTTTGACCTTTGAACATGCAGCGTTTGGCGCAGCTGTCTGATTACATGTCTTGCATGGCACTTTCATGGATAGGACAACTTATGGCCCAATTGCTTATCGACCCCTTCTCCACAGAAGAAATAAATCAAATGATAAAGCCCCTACCATGGGGTAAAAGTTTAGACCCTGATGCTATTCCAATGCCTTTTATAAACAATTTAAAGACTCTTTAACCCGTATTTTAACCACTTACAGACCAAGCCTATTTTTGACATTTGGTGTTTACAAGTTCAAATCAGTTTTTTTTGCTATAAAATTACGTAGAACCCCCAAAATGTTATATATTGTTTTTTTTTCTAACTCCCTAGAGAATAAAATGACGGTTGTTGCACTACTATTACAATATTTTGTCACACCATATTTGGGCAGCGGTCTTACAAGCATGATTTTTTTTTAAAAATTCACTTTTTTGAGTTAAAAAATAAGACAACAGTAAAGTTAGCCCAATTTTTTCCATATTGTGAAGGTAATGTTACACCGAGTAAATTGATACCCAACATGTCATGCTTCAAAATTGTGCCGCTCGTGGAATGGCAACAAACTTATGAATTTAAAAATCTCCATTGGCGATGTTTAAAAATTCCTACAGGTTACCAGTTTTGAGTTAGAGAGGATGTTTAGTGCTAGAATTATTGCTCTTGCTCTAACGATCATGATGATACCTCACATGTGTGGTTTGAACATTGTTTTCATATGCGGGCATGACTTACGTATGCCTTCACTTCTGCGCTCAAGCTCGTGGGAACGGGGCACTTTAAAAAAATTTTTTCTTATTTATTTTACTTTTTAATTTGATTTTTACACCATTCTTTAAAAAAATGAATGACTTTATTCCTATTACAAGAAATGTAAACATTCCTTGTAATAGAAAAAAAAGCATGCCAGGACCTCCTAAATATGAGATCTGGGGTCAAAAAGACCTCAGATCTCATATTTACACTAAAATGCAATAAAAATAAATAAATAAATAAAATTACATTGAAAAAAGTCCCCTTTAAGAGCACTGGGCGGTAGTGACTTGTGACATTGCTTCTGCCCTACAATGCTATGGAGCCGAGTAGGCGGCATCTTCCGCTCACTTGGCATCCAGGCACTGGAGGGAGCAGACCCGATTGTCTCCGCTGCTACTGGCGGGTCTGGTAAGTGGCGGAGATGACGGGAAAATGGCGGGAGGGGGGCACCTAGATAAAAGTGATCTTGCAGAGAATCCGCCACTGAGACCACTTTTATCTTACAGAGAATCGCCGGCTGAAAAAAAAATACCGGAGTTATGGTAGCTATCTGCTACCATAACAACGGTATACAACGGCAAAGTGACCACCGTCAAGTGACGGCGTTGGTCCGGAAGTGGCCAATGCCATATGCCAAAATATAAAACACATATTAACAAAATCACTTTACATCCCCTTGCATTTTCATTTTTTGCTATTAAGTACTGTATTTCTTTAACTGATAATTGCGCGGTCGTGCAACACTGTACCCAAATGAGATTCATATAATTTTTTTTCACATAAATAGAGCTTTCTTTTGGTGGTATTTGATCACCACTGTTTTTTTTTTATTTTATTTTTTATTATATAAGTGAAAAAAGAGCAAAAATGCTGAAAAAAATATGTTTTATTTTCTGCTATAAAACATATCCAATAAAAAAAAAGTTAAAAATCAAATTTCTTTATAAATTTAAGCCAAAATGTATTCTGCCACATGTCTTTGGTAAAAAAAAAAAAATCTAATACAGTTATCAGTGCTAATACTATACACTCTACTAATGACACTGGTTGGGAAGGGGTTAACATCTAGGTGCAATCTAAGGGTTAACTGTGTGCCTAACAAGTGCAAAGCGTGTACTGTGTGCTGCTTTTACTGAGAGATGTGACTGATTTTACTCCCTGCTTTGCCACATCGCTGCTCTTAACCACTTCAGCCCCGGAAGGATTTCCAGCTTTAGGACCGGAGCCCTTTTTGCGATTCGGCACTGCGTCGCTTTAACTGACAATTGCGCGGTCGTGCGACGTTGTACCCAAACGAAATTTGCATCCTTTTTTTCCCACAAATAGAGCTTTCTTTTGGTGGTATTTGATCACCTCTGCGTCATTTCTGATCGCCGCTATAAACAAAAGAAGAGCGACAATTTTGCAAAAAAACCCACATTTCTTACTTTTTCCTAAAATACAAATCCAAACAAAATATATAAAAAAACATTTTTTTTCACCGTTTTTGGCCGATTTATATTCTTCCTCATATTTGCGATAAAAAAAATCGCAATCGGCGTTTATTGATTGGTTTGCGCAAAAGTGGTCGCGTTTACGGATGATGAGAATTCATTTTTGGGGTTTTTAATTTTTTTTTATTTTTTACTAAAAATGGCGGCGATCTGCGATTTATTGCGGTACTGCGATATTTCAGCGGACATGTCGGACCATTTTGACACTTTTTTGGGACCATTGGCATTTATACAGCCATCAGTGCTATGAAAATGCACTGATTACTGTGTAAATGCCATTGGCAGTGAAGGGGTTAACCTGCAGGGGGCGCGCTAAGGGTTAACTATGTTCCCTGGGCGTGTTCTAACTGTATGGGGGACTGCCTATCTGGGGAAGGGAAGTGGTCACAGCCTTCACGTAAAGGAAGGCTGTGATCACAGCCCTTCCCCCTCACACAGAGCGGAGGTCCGTGTTTACATACACGGACCTCTGCTCACTCGCTCCGGGGGGGCCATCGCGGGTAGCCGGCGGCAATCGAAGCCGCCGCACCCGCTCCCTGGCCCTGGCTCACTAAACTCGTTCCTGCAGCCGCCGTCGTATGACGGCGATTTGCGGGAACGTGCCACTTTGCCGCCGTCAGATGCCGATCGGCGGTCGGCAAGTGGTTAATAGAGAGCCTTCTCTTCTGTCATTCACTTAGCCAATCAGCAGGTCCCAGGCATGTATCATTGCCCAGGACCCATTGATAGGCTTGTGCTGTAGCGAATTACAGTATTTCCAAGACGGCGGTGAGTGCCCCCTTCCCGGAAATGCTGGATCACGTGTATATATAAGTGATGCAGCACCGTGGGGTCACACTGTAGCAGTAAAGCTAAAGGAGGTGGTCCGGCAGTGGTTAATGTAGTGTGATACCATATATTGTGGTGCCCTGCAAATGCAGCTGAGTTGTGTACTTTTAGTGCATAGGGGTACCATTATACATTATTTGTGCATTGTTATAAGTCTTATTTTGAAATAAAATGTTTGATGTGAATTTATGGCCTTGTACCAGTTGTTGAGTCTAGCATGGAAAACATATGTAGCTTGATTAAGGCTATATACAGTACAAATACAACAATAATAGCCACAGTGAGAGGTAAATATGTGAACAACAACTGGGCGGTGAATTTTCTCTGTTGGTTATCTTCTTGGCCAAGTCTTTGTGGATATTTCCTGTTCTTCCAATTTCTAAAATGCTTCTACTGTGTTTTTTATCTCAGGTATTGTACTCTCATCCTAGCTCTGCACTATTTTTCTGCCTATATTTGTGGTGGAATGCTGGGACAGGTCTATGAACTAATCTACAGGTTTTTATGACCTGTTCATTCTTACTAGAAATCCTTATTAGGCATAGGAACACACTGCTGTTTTATAGCAGGTATTCCATCTCAGTAACAACATCTAGCTAGCTGGTCATAGAGCTCTCTGAGGAATCCAGTCATGCCATTGTTGGATGATTCCTTAGGGAAGTTCTCATCTTTCTCCAGTGTTATTTTTATTATGTTACCATTCTGAAATGTTCACATATTCGGTGACTACCTCCAGGGTGGTGACACAGCTCTTCCTCTGAAGACAATATTTTTTATGCTGATGGCATTGTAGCTAATGATAGCTCCAAGTTACTTGTTTTTGGAAGTGTATGCTGGAAGTAGGAGAGATGAATGAAAGTGGATGAACAGTCTGAGCAAAAACTTACTATAGATACTTCCTTTCCTCAGACATTCTTCCTAAGGAATTTCCTATATGTAATGTTGGTTTGTTTATTATCTGCTTGGGATCCAATGTTCATTTCCAGTGTCAAATGTATGCATGGTTACTGGCATCTCTAGGATTTATTCCTATTGGAGTTTTCTACTCGAGTTTAATGTGACTGTGATTGAGTGGTAGCTGGTGATACTACTGTTTCTTCCCACTCGCATTATATCAATTTCATCTACACATGGCAGATTTAGCAATGTACTAAAACTATCTGGACCATTGGTTTGAAATTGATTTATAATTTAATACTTAATGGACGAGCTACTAATGCAAATGAGCAAGAGCAGGGTTGCATTAGGCTTACCTCACGTGTCATGTCTAACAGGGCCGGGTCTAGCCATAGATGGATGAGAGTACCACCTTGAGCACAGTGCATTACAGGTACCAACACAGAGCTCTCAGGCACAAAAATAATCCCACTTTAGCGCCACTAATTGTTTGCTAGAAGGAGTAAATAAATATTCTGGAGCTGAAAAACAAATTAGCAAAAGCAGAATTACAGTAAGCTTACATCACAGGTCTGCATGTGCAAATAGATGCCTAGGCCAGGGCCAGGTTGAACAGTAGGCAGATTATGCAGTCATTATCAAATATCTATTGTCACAAACTGACAAATAGAGCCTTGCATGTTAAGAAACCTAACTAAGGATGGGCCCGCTGTTCAAGTCGAACTTAAGTTCGACCGTAACATCAGGCGTTCGGCCGTTCACCGAATTTCGAACATTATGGGGCATTCGTGCCAAATTCCAGTGCCCCATAATGCAGTGCGAGACTGCGGGAAATGCCACCCGCTGATTGGCCAAAGCATGCACATGACCTGCATGCTTTGGCCAATCACAGCGTGCTCAGTTGTGAGAGCCACAATTGGCTAAAAAGCAGGGTGCCTTTGGCCAATCATAGCTCAGGGTCTCAGTACACGCCCCACACTATATGAGGCCACTTGTAAAGTGGCCATATGTAGTGTGTGAACATGGAGAGAGACTTTAACATTGAGCTAGTTTAGCTAGTTTAGTTAGTGGCATGTTGGCAGTGTAGTATATAGATCTAGTGTAGAGTATATACAGGCAGTGTAGTATATAGATCTAGTGTAGAGTAGAGTTGAGCGGACACCTGGATGTTCGGGTTCAGCCGAACTTCACGAAAAAGTTCGGGTTCGGTACCGAACTTGACCCCAGACCCCGAACCCCATTGAAGTCAATGGGGACCCAAACTTTTCGGCACAAAAATGGCTGTAAAAAAGTCCTGGCAAGTGCTAGAGGGCTGCAAAAGCAGTAGGTGATGATTTTAGAACAATAATCTGTCCCTTACAGCAACAGCAGGAACCTGACCCTATAGGAGTAGGCTATGATTTTAGAACAATAATCTGTCCCTTACAGCAACAGCAGGAACCTGACCCTATAGGAGTAGGCCATGATTTTAGAACAACAATCTGTCCCTTACAGCAACAGCAGGAACCTGACCCTCTAGGAGTAGGCAATGATTTTAGAACAACAATCTGTCCCTTACAGCAACAGCAGGAACCTGACCCTATAGGAGTAGGCGATGATTTTAGAACAATAATCTGTCCCTTACAGAAACAGCAGGAACCTGACCCTATAGGAGTAGGCAATGCTTTTAGAACAATAATCTGTCCCTTACAGCAACAGCAGAAACCTGACCCTATAGGAGTAGGCAATGATTTTAGAACAATAATCTGTCCCTTGCAGCAACAGCAGGAACCTGACTCTATATGAGTAGGCAATGATTTTAGAACAATAATCTGTCCCTTACAGCAACAGCAGGAACCTGACCGTATAGGAGTAGGCGATGATTTTAGAACAATAATCTGTCCCTTACAGCAACAGTAGGAACCTGACCCTATAGGAGTAGGCGATGATTTTAGAACAATAATCTGTCCCTTACAACAACAGCAGGAACCTGATCCTATAGGAGTAGGCAATGATTTTAGAATAATAATCTGTCCCTTACAGCAACAGCAGGAACCTGACCCTATAGAACTAGGAGATGATTTTAGAACAATAATCTGTCCCTCAAAGCAGTAGACTCTACCTAGTCCAGAATCAGATAGTTCTGTAATGCAGGATGAGATCTGCAATCTGTCCCTCAAAGCAGTAGTAGTAGTAATCTCTCCCTAGTCCAGAATCAGATCATTCTGTAATGCAGGATGAGATCTGCAATCTGTCCCTCCGAGCAGTAGTAGTAATCTCTACCTAGTCCAGAATCAGATCGTCCTGTAATGCAGGATGAGATGTTATTATATCTGCAATCTGTCCCCCAGAGCGCCGGCAGCATCCTCTCCCTACAAGAGCCTGAGAGTATGTGACATGCAGCACTACGTGACTCCAGCTTATACAGAGGCTGGGTCACATGATGCACTGGCCAATCACAGCCATGCCATTAGTAGGCATAGCTGTGATGGCTTCTAAGGGCAAACCAGTGAAACGCTTGTTGATTGGCTGCCCTGCAGCTATTCAACAGGCGGGATCAAATACCCGAACCCGAACCCAAACTTTTTTTCAAATGTCCGGGTTCGGGTCTGGGTCGCGGACACCCCAAAGTTTGGTACGAACCCGAACTTTACAGTTCGGGTCCGCTCAACTCTAGTGTAGAGTATATACAATCAGTGCAGGCAGTGTAGAATATAGATCTAGTGTGGAGTATATACAGGCAGTGCAGTCAGTGTAGTACATAGAACTAGTGTAGAGTATATACAGTCAGTGCAGGCAATGCAGTATACAGATCTAGTGTAGCCTATATACAGGACGTGTAAGAATATATATGTACAGTATAAGGTGTGTGCGTGTGTGTGTGTGTGTGTATATATATATATATATATAAATGAGCAAAATTATAAACGCAACACTTTTGTGTTTTCCCTATTTATCATGAGCTGAACTCAAAGATCTATGACTTTTTCTATGTACACCAAATGCCTATTTCCCTCAAATATCATTCACAAATCTGTCTAAATCTGTGTTAGTGAGTAGAGTTGAGCGAACTTCTAGAAGTCCGGGTTCTGCTGGTTCGGCCGAACTTCGGGACAAAGTCCGGGTTCGGGTCCGGACAGAACCCGAACTTTGTCCCGGACCCCGAACCCCATTGAAATCTATGGAGACCCGGACTTTTAGGTACAAAAAGTGCTGTAAAATAATCCTGGAAGGTCCTAGAGGTCTGCAAAAGGAAGGAAATGTGGGTAAGGGTGGGACAAGTGACCTACAAAGAAATGGGGACAGGGAAATAACTTTAAATATTTTAAAAAAAATAAAAACATAAAAAATGCAAAAATGGAGATCATCTTCAAAATGGGTCTGAAAAGTATTAATTAACATTAGAGGCCATAGAACAGTTCTAAAATCATCTTCAAACTGTGTCAAAAAAGTATAAATAAGCCGGGAGTACCCATATCACTGTTCTGCAAAATGTGTGTATCACTTTAAAGCAAACCGGAAATCATTACACATCTTTTATTCACACTTCTTTTTAAAATGTGTGTATCACTTTAATTGAAACCGTCAAACATTGCATCTTCTCTACACGTTACAAACTGCCAAAGTTAATTTCACTATGTGTGTAAA
>BLSH010074502.1:229556-249238 GCA_018402905.1 Glandirana rugosa | reverse complement strand
TCTTGCGATGGGCAAGGATAAGGTTTTTCCATGAAATTTGAGGATGTCTGCCTTGACTTGTTTAAAGATACCTCTCCCTGTTTTGGGTCTACATTGGCTCGTCATGACTATTTTGTGTTGGCTCGTCCTCCGTGTCCCATATATCTAAAGCTCCTGATGATGTGTAGTCGGTAAGATCGGGTTTGTTTTCCCACCTACAGGGGGCGCTATCCATGTTACACCCCTCGTTATCTTGTTTGGTGTAGTGGTGCTCATGTGAATGTTAGTACCGAGGATCGATCGGGTATGGTTTCGTTTTAAAGGTGTCGAGATGCCATGATTGTAAGTGTACTCGTGGTGATGTGGTTTGTTCTATTGCTCCCCACATTGTACCTATCGCGGGGGACATCCACCCTTTTGTTTGGGCTAGAATGGCTGATGTGTAGTAGTCCTCGAAATCTATATACCCTGTGCCTCCTGCTCGGTTGTGTTTTATCAGTACTGCTCGGTTACATCTGGGTTTTGTCCCTCTCCATAGAAATTTGTTCAGTTCCGTCTGTAGGAGTTTAAAGTACCTTTTTGGAATAGGAACGGGTAGCGTTCTGAATAAGTATAGCAGTTGAGGTAGGGGGATTTCCTGGTTTTATACTCAACTACAACTTCAGGATCAATTGGTGAATTCCTCCCCTCCGTTAAAAAGGAAAGAGGAATTAGGCTAGCCATTTACAGAACAGGAGCAGAACTAGGCTTTTAAATAAATTTCTAAAGTAACACACTGGGGGTAATTTACTAGAATGCCCATATGCATTCCTGTGGTGCATGAAAGTAGTGCCCAATTAAAGGCAATTAAGACTTCAACTCTCAGAAACTGTGCGCGTATGCAGCAAGCTATTGCCGGCAAAATGCCTGTCAGCTCACATATGCAGGAATAGTGGAAGTCAATGGGGCTTGAACCTGCAAATTCCCAAATCCTTATTGAAACTTGTATGCAAGTTATTGGCCATAAAATATGTATGGGGACCTGGGTACTGCCCTGGGGGACATGCATAAATAGAAAAATAGTTTTTAAAATAATCGTTTTTAAAGGAGCATACCAGACCCTAATCTGAGCATGCAGACTGGAGGTCAGGAAAAGGGGGGGGTGAGCAAGCGCCCCCCAAACCGTACCAGGCCCCATGCCCTCAGCAGGGGGAGTGTGCTTTGGGATCCCCCGAAAGTACCTTGTCCCCTGTTGATGAGGACAAGGGCCTCTTTCCGACAACCGTGGCCAGTGGTTGTCAGTGTCTGCGGGTGGGGGGCTTATCGGAATCTGGAAGCCCCCTTTAACAAGTGGGCCCCCAGATCCCAGTCCCCTCCTTTGTGAATTAGTATGGGGTACATTGTACCCCTACCCATTCACTAAAAAAGTTGTGTAGTGTGACAAAAGACAGTAGCCAGTTTTTGAAAAGTCCTTTATTAAAATTATTTTCTTCTTTCCCACTTCTTCCCCCGGTCTTCCTCCGATCTCCCTCCGCTTCTTCCTCTGGTCTTCTTCTTCCTCCGGCTGCTTCTTCCTTCTTCTGGTCTTCTTATTCCTCTGGCTTCTTCTTCCCCCACTTCTTCCTTCCTCTGGTCTTCACCTTCATCCTCCGCCACTGCTCCCACCGCCGACCAGCTGAAGATTAAAAAAAGAACCTCCTCCGATGATGCGATGGGGCGGATGACGTCATTCAGAGACCACGCCCCTTGTTATTTCACCGCCCATGATTTGTCTGTGATGTCACAAGGGGGCGAGGTCTTTGGATGATGTCATCTGTAGTCACACCCCATAGTTATATATGGCATGTGCGCCATGGAAGCAGACAGATCGGTGGGGCACAGCGTCGGAGCAGGGTCATTTTTTTTGATCTTCAGTGGGTCTGCGGTGGGAGTGGCGGAAGAGGAGGAAGAAGAAGAAGACTGGAAGAAGGAGCAGGGGAAGAAGAAGCCAGAAGAAGACTGAGGGAAGAAGGAGAAGACCAGAAGAAAAAGCAAGGAAGGAGAAGACCAGGGGAAAAAGTGGGGAAAAAGACAACTCTGAGTTATTTTACAATGAAGGACTTGTCAAAAACTGCCTATTGTTTTTTGTCACACTGCATGACTTTTTTGGTGAATGGGTAGGGGTATGATGTACCCCATACTCATTCACATGGGGGATCTGGGGGCCCCCTTGTTAAAGGGGACATCAAGATTCTGATAAGCCCCCTGCCCACAGACCACAACAACCACTGGCCAGGGTTGTTGGGAAGAGGCCCTTGTCCCCATCAACATGGGGACAAGGTGCTTTGGGGGTAGCCAGAGCAGATGGTTGGAGCAAGCCAGCAAACAGGGATCCAGAGATCAGCGAGGCCAAACAAACAGCATGCCGGGTCAGGAGCCGGAAGGGAAGTCAGCCAAGCAGAATCTTTAATCCAGAAACCAGAAGGAACATCAAACAGGCAAAAGTCTTTCACAGGAAACCACAGCAGAGATATCCAAAGATGTTGACTAGGCAAAGGCGTCTGAGATCTGATCCAGGCAGTTTATATAGCTAGTAGAGCTGGCTAACGAGCAGGATATGGACATCAGATGAGACAGAGTGGAAGCTGAGACTGGAAATTAACCCTCAGTTGAGCAGCTTGCTCTGAGAAGGGAGGGCTGAGTGTAGCCCTGATAACCAGACCCTTATCTGAGCTGGGGCTGCGGTGTATCAGTCTGCTGGTACGGACAGGCAATTACACAGTTAGCCTGTCCATATACTACCCCAGCCTGTCTATATACTACCGTAGCCTGTCCATATACCTGTGAACCATGGCTGGCATGAGGAAGCGAGCTGGTGCCGCCATTATTTGTCTTTAGGCAGGGTCCAGAGGCACAGGTGAAGGCCTGTGGACCACGGCTAAAGAAATAGGTAGTGTCAGGGAACTGGACAAAGACCTGTTCCCAATGCCAATTTCCACCATAGCCCCTTCAGGCGCGCACCTGTGCAAGCAGTGACGCATATCGGCGCACGCAGATGAGCGATTACGCACCCAGGCGCACGCAGACGCATAACGTGACAATTGGTGGCTTCCCCCCGAGCTATTTAAACCTGCTGCTGACTGGGATACATTGCTGGATTATCTCTCAGCTCTCCTGTGCTTCCTGTGTTCCTGTTATCTTGATTTACCTCCGCTTATCTGACCCCACTCGTCCTGACTAGAGTTAAGCGAACCTCTGGAAGTTCGGGTTCTGCTGGTTCGGCCAAACTTTGGGACAAAGTCCAGGTTCAGGTCCGGACTGGACCCGAACGTTGGCACAGACCCCGAACCCCATTGAAATCAATGGGGACCCGAACTTTTAGGCACAAAAATGGCTATAACAAAGTCCTGGAAAGCCCTAGAGGTCTGCAAAAGGAAGGAACATGGGGATAAGAGTAGGGCAATTGCCCTACAAAGAAATGGGGATAGGGAAATAACTTAAAATAATTTTTAAGCTAAAATCACATAAAAAAATCAAAAATGGAGGTGGATGTGGAGTTGGAGGTTGAGGAGGCGGTGAAAGTGGCAGTGGAGGAGGAGAAGGTAGCCAACACTGTTTTTTTTATTTTTGGAATTTTTGGGTTTTTTTTTAAAACCAGCAATGTAGATGCACTTTTTAATTGTGTGCAAGAAACAATAATCTGTCCCTTTAAGCAACAATAGGAACCTCTCCCTATAGGACTAGGAGATGATTTTAGATCCTAAAATCATCTCCAAGTTGTACAGGGAAAGCCTCCAGCTATTGCTTTAAGGGAAAGATCAGTGTTCTAAAATCATCTTCAAATTGTGTGGGAAACCCCTATATCAGCCGCAGGGAGCCACATTAGTGTTTTAAAATCATCATCAAATTGTATGGAAAAAGGCTATCTAAGCCGGAGAGAAGCCATATTAGTGTTTTAAAATCATCATTAAATTGTATGGAAAAAGGCTATCTCAGACGGAGAGAAGCCATATTAGTGTTTTAAAACACACAATTTGAAGATGATTTTAAAACACTAATATGGCTTCCCTGTGGCTGATATAGGGGTTTTCACACACACTTTGATGATGATTTTAGAACACTATTCTTTCCCTTAAAGCAACAGCTGGAACCTTTTCCTGTAAAACTTGGTGATTTTAGAACACTAATCTTTCCCTTAAAGCAACAGCTGGACCCTTTCCCTGTACAACTTGGAGATGATTTTAGAAGAATAATCTTTCCCTTAAAGCAACAGACTCTACCTAGTCCAGTCAGATCGTTCTGTGCAGCAGGATGAGGTGTGAAATCTGTTTCTCAAAGCACCAGTACTAGTATCTCTCCCTCCCTCAAAGCACCAGTACTAGTATCTCTCCCTAGTCCACAATCAGATCGTTCTGTGCAGCATGATGAGGTATGAAATCTGTCTCTCAAAGCACCAGTACTAGTATCTCTCCCTAGTCCACAATCAGATAGTTCTGTGCAGCAGGATGAAGTATGAAATCTGTCTCTCAAGGCACCAGTACTAGTATCTCTCCCTAGTCCAGTCAGATCATTCTGTGCAGCAGGATGAGGTGTGAAATCTGTCTCTCAAAGCACCAGTACTAGTATCTCTCCCTCCCTCAAAGCAGCAGTACTAGTATCTCTCCCTAGTCCACAATCAGATTGTTCAGTAATGCAGGATGAGATGTTCTGCAATCTGTCCCTAACAGAGCCAGCAGCATCCTCTCCCTAAACTATCCTGAGAGCTTATGACATGCAGCACGGTGACTCCAGCCCCACATAGAGGCTGGGTCACATGGTGCACTGGCCAATCACAGCCATGCCATTAGTAGGCATGGCTGTGATGGCTTCTAGGGAAAACCAGTGAAACACTTGTTGATTGGCTGCCCTTGGCAGCTTTTCAACACATGGAGTAAAATACCAGAACCCCGGACCGGAACCCAGACTTTTTTTTAAAAGTCCGGGTGCGGGACACCCAAAAGTTTGGTACGGACCCGAACGTTACAGTCCGGGTTCGCTCAACACTAGTCCTGACCTCTGAACCTGCCAGAAGAAAGGTATCTAAACCTTACAGGACACTTGATTGATACAGCCGTCACCATAGTTTCATACTATGCTCCTAATCGCAACCCCTCCTCCTTTCTTACTCACTTATTCAAAGTGATAGACACCCACAAACAAGGCACCTTGATAATAGGTGGGGACTCTATTCAGGTCCTATTCCCTTTCCTAGATAAATCACCTTTCACTCCCTCCACTGGCCCCCACAAGCTTACATTCCAACAGTTACTACATAGAAACTCACTAGTAGACGCCTGGCGCAAACTTAACCCCACCAAGAGACAATTTTACCTACTATTCTCACCCACATAAAACTTTTTACCGCATTGACCACATCCTGGTTTTGGTCGGATCTTCCCCCTTGCTCTTGTGCTCCTTGATAGCCTTCATCCCATGATCAGACCACAATGCAGTCCTGGCCTCCTTAGAATCCCTCATACCTACTCAACAAGATAGGACCTGGTCCTTGAACGATACCCTCCTGGCACATCCATCAAATATCAGTGAAATTGAGTCAGCCCTTAAGAACTACATTTCCCTCAACGCTACTAATGATGTCATACCACTCACAATCTGGGAAGCCCATAAACCTGTAATTCGAGGAACACTCATTAGCTTTGCCTCCCTTTGAAAGAAGGAACGCCAAACCAGGTTCCATAACCTAGAAGTGACCTTCCTCATTCCAGGACAGCCCCACCCCAACCCGCAAATCAGAGCTAGACAAAGTGAGATTGGAGTTAGACTTATTCTTGACAGAGTCTGCCAAAAAAGTGCTCAGACGCTTGAGTCATAAAATGTATGTTAAAGCGAATAAACCTGATACTTTCCTAGCCCTCTCGCTCTGCAACCTCGATAGACCACACAAACCTATATGCTTGAAAACCACCCCAGATACCTACACCAGCAATCCATTGAAGGTCCTCCAGATATTTTACAGACATCTATTGACTCTGTACTCTACCCCCAAACTCCCAGACAAAACGCGTACACCCGAGTTCCTGGCCAGCCTCAACTTATCAACCCTTACGACAGAACAACAGACTACACTAGACCAACCCATAACCGAATTGGAAATCTGCACTAGGATCAAAACACTTAAAACTAATAAGTGCCCAGGCCCTGATGGTTTTACCGTGTCCTACTATAAAAGCTTTATTGACATCCTGGCCCCGCTGTTAACCGAAGCCCTTAACTCAATCCTTAAAGATAACTCCTTTTAACCCTAACTCCCTCCAAGCCACCATATGCATGATCCCTAAACCCCAACCAGACGACACCTCGTGGACAAACTTCTGCCCCATCTTCTTACTCAATATCGATATAAAATTACTTGCCAAGGTCCTTTCTTCCCGACTCAACCCAATCATTGGCTCTCTCATCCATAGGGACCAAGTAGGATTTATACCATCAAGACAGGCCGGACATAATGTGCATAGAGCAATCCTCCTGACATACTTCGCCCACACACGCCGTATTCCTACATGTCTCCTCTCCCTACACATTAAAAAGACCTTTGACAGCCTCTCCTGGCCCTATGTCCAGTCTGTCCTACAGAAATGGGGCTTTGGTCACCATTTCTTAAAATGGATATTCTCACTCTACTCAACCCCCTCTGCCCGCATGAAATATGCAGGTTACAGATCAGACCCCTTCCCTGTTCAGCGAGGTACAAGACAGGGATCCCCCCTCCCCCTCACTTTTGCAATCGAACCACTAGCCCAGAAGATATGAGACAACTCGAATATAAAAGGCCTAGAGGTTGGAGGCTATAACCACAAACTCTGCTTATTCGCAGATGATGTCCTCCTGCTTCTCACCTCTCCAATGATATCTACTCCAAACCTGCTAGCTGTCCTGAAACAATTCGCTGATATCTCTGGGCTGGTGGTAAACCCACAAAAATCTAAAATTCTTAATATAGCCCTTTCCCCTTTCCCCCTCCATGCAATCCCAACTACAACAAGTGCTACCATTCTCCTGGACATCCCATTCTCTAACCTATCTGGGCATCAAATTAACCTCCAACCCCTCAGCTCTATTTTCTGCCAACTACCAACCAATACTAGCCCACCTAACCAAACTTATGTCAACATGGACTGCCCTACCATTGGCCTGGCTGGGTCATATCACTGCAGTGAAAATGGTAATCCTTCCTAAAATCCTCTATTTGTTCAGAGTCTTACCTATACCTGTCCCTTCATACTACCTCAGGATTCTACAATGTAGAGTCTCCGGCTACATCTGGGATAAAATTAGACCCTGAGTATCTAAAACCATTCTACATCTCACTAAACTCCACAGAGGCTTAGGTCTGCCACATTTTACCATTACTACCAGGCAGCACAACTGACTAGTCTCCCCAAATACCATGCCACCAAGGAGACACCTCTTTGGGTTGCACTGGAATCCTACTTTCAGTTGCCAATCTGCTCTGGCCCCACCCTAAGGATCACAAAACCATTCATAACCCAATGATTCGCCATTCCCTGCAACTATGGGATTCCCTTAAATTCAAATATAAACTACAATCCCCACACAACCCCTTCCTGTCATACCTCCGCAATCCATTGTTTTACCCAGCCTGGACCTCACCATCCTCCTTTCACAGATGGTCAGCGGCAGGCCTCATACGAGCCTACTCGTTCACCACCTCTGACGCACTCATCGTATTTCCAACCTTATGCACCTCATTTAACCTGCCAGGCTCTGAACTATTTAGCTTTCTACATCTCAAACACTTCTTTACCCCATGCATACGCACAGACCCCTACATACCTAACAAGACCATCTTTGAACAAGCATGCGATCGTGATCCCCATATGTGTCTTCTAATCTCCCTATTATACGTGCACCTGTTAGACCCTCCACCTCACACCTCCCTCTCCTACGTTAACAAATGGGAAGCAGAAATAGACAAGCAGCTAGAGGCCGAAGACTGGTCCGACATCTGGCAAGCTACCAAGTCAGCTTCACAAAACATTGTAGCTTCTGAAGCAAACTACAAAGTACTACTACGTTGGTATTTAGTCCCTGCCCGAATAGCCAAATACCATCCCTCATACCTACCCACATGCTTTTGAGGATGCTAAGACAGAAGCACACACCTCCACATCTGGTGGGACTGCCCCGTTGTCCAAAAATTTTGGGGAGCCATATTCTCCATTATCTCGACCCTAGTAGACACACCCCTCCAACCCACCCCATCTGTCATCATACTCAATGTTAAGCCTCCTGAGATCACCCACCTGCAATTTAAATTGCTACTTCAGATAACCACAGCCACATAACAGACGATCGCAAAGGCATAGAAGACACCATCACTACAAATCTTGGAGAACAAACATAGAGTCACTAAAGCCATGATATATGCCAACATAGAAGCAACCATTCTTGACTCAATCCCCAAATTTGAACGACTATGGCAACCATGGGTACATCATTTTCCTCCCGTCAGACAGTCTTCTTCTCCCTTAAAAATATAATGTCGAAATCATGGCACCAAAACACTCCTCAACTCTACTGGGTCCCCCATCCCCTCCTGGCGTTCCCCCCTAACTTTCCCCCCTTACCTCCTCCTATCCTTTCTCATCCCTTCTTCTGCTTACATTGTTTACCTCTTTCACACCCCTACAGGGGTTACATCACCCACGATCTGCCGTTAGCTGGTACAATCATACTCCAAAGCTCGACTTATGGCAGAGCTAATAATTCCATAATACCTCAGCAAATGCACAGCTAACCTCCTCACGCACTGGTTCACTACTTACTGCACAACCTAAGCAACCTCAAACAATGCAAACTGCACATGTGCACAACCTCCCTTCCACTTAGTCACACTGAACCTCACTATTGTTAACAACTTTTTTCCCGTACATAAATGTTGGTCTTAATACCAATCAGATGTACTATGCCTTCAGCACAATTGTTATGACTGTACCTTTATACATGTCACCCCTCACCTGTCTTATGTCTTTGTTCCTCCATGTATTGGGACGACCCACCCCCTTCTTTTTTCTGTAACCTATTGGGTCGCCCAACCCCCCTTTTTCTTACAATAAAATATTTGAACAAGAAGTTATGTACTCATCTGTGGTTATAATTTTTGTATGCATATGTACCAGGTGGAAAGTGTTGGCCAAACTATTAAATATTTATTTGAATTTTCAAAATAGCTGTACATCCACAAATGTATTGATTGGAGTTCACCACAACAAAATAGAAGAAAGGAAACCTAAAAAATAGAAGAAACTAATACAGCCATCACAGCTAAGTATTGGTAAGCTATGATATAATAAATGTTTGCTTTTAGGCTTACTACTGCATTAAAAGCGGAACTAAACCCTCCTGTCCTTTTCCGACAAGGAAGCTGCCATCTTAGCTTCTGTTTGATCTGCCACGGCCTTGGTGCTGCACATGTGATCAGTTGTGACATCAGCCATTTGATGTTTTGCCAGTTTGGGTGACAGCACAGGCATATGTTACTATTAGCATGCCTTGCATGCTTGGAATGTAACTGGTTTTTGAAACCATTAAATTGATGGGTTTAGTTCTACTTTAAACCCATCAGTTTAACTGTTTCCCAAAACAGTTACATCCAAGGCATAATGATAACTGCAACAATTACTTGTGCTCTCAACCAAAGTGTTAAGCCATCAAATGACTGGTGTTGCAGCACCACGACAACTGTAAATCAAATCAAGGCTAGGATGGTAGCTTCTTTGGATATAAAGGATAAAAGGGTTCAGTTCCACTTCAAATGTGGTGGCTTCATTAGTGTTCTTTTTCGTCAGGTGACCCAGCCAGTAAGTTTGTTATTTTTTAACTTCCTTTACTCTTAGTTCACACTGATGTGAGCCTGTTGCACATTTGATACGTTACAAAAAGTCTAAAATCACATGCCATGCCAAAAAGCAATGTGTTCAATGCCGATTGTTCTCATCTATGCATTGTGCTTGCTATGCGAATGCTATCCATCAACTAAAAGAGTCCTGTGTGAGTTTACTGCATTGCAAATTTCCTCTACATAGACATCAATGGAAACCACACTGAAATCCCAGCTTCTGTCCATACTGTATGTGTGTGATTACTTTTTCATGTAGATTTTACCACTCCTGCTCCTCCCCTCCTCACTTCCTGTTTCCTGTCTGATGTCCATGTGCCTATCTGTATACAGTATCTCACAAACGTGAGTACACCCCTCACATTTTTGTAAGAATCAGGTGCAGCCATGCATGGTAGCCAATCAGTAGAGTTGAGCGATCCTGAACTGTAAAGTTCGGGTCCATACCGAACTTTGGGGTGTCTGTGACCCGGACTCGAACCCGGACATTTGAAAAAACGTTTGGTTCGGGTTTGGGGTTCGGGTATTTTATCCCTCCTGTTGAATAGCTGCAGGACAGCCAATCAACAAGTGTTTCACTGGTTTGCCCTTAGAAGCCATCACAGCCATGCCTACTAATGGCATGGCTGTGATTGGCCAGTGCATCATGTGACCCAGCCTCTGTATAAGCTGGAGTCATGTAGTGCTGCATGTCACATGCTTTCAAGCTAGTGTAGGGAGCTAATGCTGCAGGCACTGTGAGGGACATATTGCAGATATAATAACATCTCATCCTGCATTACAGAACAATCTGATTCTGGACTAGGTAGAGATTACTACTACTACTGCTTTGAGGGACAGATTGCAGATCTCATCCTGCATTACAGAAGGATCTGATTCTGGACTAGGTAGAGTCTACTGCTTTGAGGGACAGATTATTGTTCTAAAATCATCTCCTAGTTCTATAAGGTCAGGTTCCTGCTGTTGCTGTAAGGGACAGATTATTGTTCTAAAATCATCTCCTAGTGCTATAGGGAGAGGCTCCTGCTGTTGCTGTAAGGGACAGATTATTGTTCTAAAATCATCGCCTACTGCTATAGGGTCAGGTTCCTGCTGTTGCTGTAAGGGACAGATTATTGTTCTAAAATCATCGCCTTCTGCTATAGAGTCAGGTTCCTGCTGTTGCTGTAAGGGACAGATTATTGTTCTATAATCATCTCCTAGTTCTATAGGGAGAGGTTCCTGCTGGTGCTGTAAGGGACAGATTATTGTTCTATAATCGTCTCCTAGTTCCATAGGGAGAGGTTCCTGCTGCTCCTGTAAGGGACAGATTATTGTTCTAAAATCATTGCCTACTCCTATAGGGTCAGGTTCCTGCTGTTGCTGTAAGGGACAGATTATTGTTCTAAAATCATTGCCTTCTGCTATAGGGTCAGGTTCCTGCTGTTGCTGTAAGGGACAGATTATTGTTCTATAATCGTCTCCTAGTTCTATAAGGAGAGGTTCCTGCTGGCGCTGTAAGGGACAGATTATTGTTCTAAAATCGTCTCCTAGTTCTATAGGGAGAGGTTTCTGCTGCTCCTGTAAGGGACAGATTATTGTTCTAAAATCATCACCTACTGCTATAGGGTCAGGTTCCTGCTGTTGCTGTAAGGGACAGATTATTGTTCTAATATCGTCTCCTAGTGCTATAGGGAGAGGTTCCTGCTGCTCCTGTAAGGCACAGATTATTGTTCCATAATCATCTCCTAGTTCTATAGGGAGAGGTTCCTACTGGTGTATTGGTACACTTGTTTTTTTGAATATGCCTCAATATTTTGGGGGCTACCCCAATTAGAAAAAAAAAAAAAAACAAACAACAAAAAGTGTTGGCTACCTCCTCCTCCTCCTCCTCCTCCACCACCGCCACTTCCACCTACACTGCCACGGTCACGGCCTAGTCAACCTCTAGGCTCCTACTCCACATCCACCCCCCTTCCCATTTTTATTTTTTTTATTTGATTTTAAGTTATTTTCCCTATTCCCATTTTTTGTAGGGCACTTGTCCTACTCTTACCCCCATTTTTCTTCCTTCTGCAGCCCTCTAGCATTTTCCAGGACTTTTTTACAGCCATTTTTGTGCCGAAAAGTTTGGAGTCGGGGTCCGGGGTCAAGTTCGGTACCGAACCCAAACTTTTTAGCAAAGTTTGGCCGAACCCGCCGAACCCGAACATCCAGGTGTCCGCTCAACTCTACCAATCAGCTTCTAACCTCAGCTGATTCATTTTCTATGCTGAACTGCACCAAAGTCAAAGTTGACATGATCACGCAAAAAAAGATACCATGGTAATTTCCTACCCATTATTAGTATCATGGAAAAATGATTATCAATGAATGAAATTATGTCATTCTAATAATGAGTAGGAAATGACCATGGTATCTTTTTTTTGCATGATATATTTATTTATTTTTCTAGTAGGGAATGATTTCATGTTTACACGCAGAATTCTATTTTATTATTTAGACCTTTTCTTTTCACTATATGTACATCACCCTATGTGTTTAATGGTTTTAGAATATTTTGCTGGATATGTTGCTGTTTATTTGTGTTTCACATGGGTGTTGTTTTATCCTAGGTGTGTGCTGAATTTTCTCGGCAGTTTCCTAGGGAAAAGGGTTAATTGGCATGATCAGACACTGACCGTTTTCACCTGTTTACCCGCTATTTCAATGATCCTTCGTTCAGTGTCTGTTAGATTATTATTAAGCGACATGTAGGTTGTGAAACATGTTAATCCTTTGCCTCATTTGCATGTAGTCCTGTGAACTTGCTGGATGTCTTTTATGGGTTTTAAACTTCAATAAAATCTTTCTACATTTGCTTCATATCCCGGAGTGTGGTCATACCTCTCTTTGCTACCTACCACTTTCCAGATCACGGATTGGACCTGCACCAAGACGTTGGAAGCTACACTATCCCACCTGGAGTGGCTCAATCCTTTCCCTTTCATTTGCTTTATGGGAATGTTTGACTATTCTTCCAGAAGCACATTTGCGAAGTCGGGCACTAATGTTGGATGAGAAGGCCTGGTTAGCAGTCTCCGCTCTAATTCATCCCAAAGCTGTTCTATCGGGTTTAGGTCAAGACTCTGTGCAGACTCACTCATCCATGTCTTTATGGACCTTGCTTTGTGCACTGGTGCGCAGTCATGTTGGAACAGGAAGGGGCCATCCTCAAACGGTTCCCACAAAGTTGGGAGCATGAAATTGTCCAAAATGTCTTAGCATGCTGACTAGAGCTGAGTGAACCTGAACCCGGGTCCTTACCGAACTTTGGGGTGTCCGTGACCCGAACCCAAACCTGGGCATTTGAAAAAAGTTTGGGTTCGAGTTCTGGGTTTGGGTATTTGATCATGCATGTTGAATAGCTGCAGGGCAGCCAATCAACAAGTGTTTCACTGGCTTGGCCTTAGAAGCCATCACAGCCATGCCTACTAATGGCATGGCTGTGATTGGCCAGTGCATCGTGTGACCCAGCCTCTTTATAAGCTGGAGTCACTTAGTGCTGCATGTCACATAGTCTCTGGCTAGTGTAGGGAGAGGATGCTGCCGGCGCTGTGAGGGACAGATTGCAGATATAATAACATCTCACCCTGCATTACAGAACGATCTGATTGTGGACTAGGTAGAGATTACTACTACTAATGCTTTTAGGGACAGATTGCAGATCTAATAACATCTCATCCTGCATTACAGAACGATCTGATTGTAGACTAGGTAGAGATTACTATTACTACTGCTTTTAGGGACAGATTGCAGGTCTAATAACATCTCATCCTGCATTACAGAACGATCTGACTGGACTAGGTAGCGTCTACTGCTTAGAGGGACAGATTATTGTTCTAAAATCATCTTCTAGTTCTATAGGGAGAGGTTCCTGCTGTTGCTGTAAGGGACAGATTATTGTTCTAAAATCATCACCTACTCCTATAGGGTCAGGTTCCTGCTGTTGCTGTAAGGGACAGATTATTGTTCTAAAATAATTTTACTTCCTTTTGCAGCCCTCTAGCACCTTCCAGGACTTTTTTACAGTCATTTTTGTGCCGAAAAGTTCAGGTCCCCATTGACTTCAATGGAGTTCAGGGTAAAGTTCGGGTCAAGTTCGGTACCGAACCCAGACTTTTTCCCTAAGTTCGGCCGAACCCACCAAACCCAAACATCCAGGTGTTCGCTCAACTCTAATGCTGATGCCTTAACAGTTCCCTACACTGGAACTAAGGGGCCAAGCCCAACCCCTGAAAAACAACCCCACACCATAATCCCCCCTCCACCAAATGTTTTGGACCAGTGCATGAAGCAAGGTCCATAAAGATATGGATAGTGAGTTTGGGGTGGAGGAACTTGACTGGCCTGCACAGAGTCCTGACCTCAAACTGATAGAACACCTTTAGGATGAATTACAGTGAAGACTGCAAACCAGGCCTCCTTGTCCACATCAGTGCTGGAACTCACAAACTGCGTTGCTGAAAGAATGGTCAAACATTCCCATAGACACACTCCTAAACCTTGTGGGCAGCCTTCCCAGAAGAGTTGAAGCTGTTATAGGTGGGCCAACTCTATATTGAACCCTACGGACTAAGACAGGGATGCCTTTAAAGTTCATATGTGTGTAAAGGCAGGTGTCCCAATACTTTTGGCAATATAGTGTATCTATCTGTACAACCATTTGGGTGAAATATGTGTATGTATGTATGTATGCATCTATCTATCTATCTATCTATCTATCTATCTATCTATCTATCTATCTATCTATCTATCTATCTATCTATTTATCTATCTATCTATCTATCTATCTATCTATTTACTCTCTATCTCTATATCTCTCTCCCTATCTCTATTTCTCTATCTATCTGTACAACCATTTACTTGTTTTACATTATTCTTGGCTCTCTGACCAAAGCAGTAGAAGAAAAATGGTTACCCTATATACAGATCCCTTTTTGTTAAGTACGTTCTGGAATGCTTTTTATGGGCCTAGGCTTTTCCAAAACTTTAGCAGCGTTATTTCTCTTAAGTGATTTGTGGAGTTGATTGCTGTAATTACAAGGTAATTACACTTAAATGAACATATGTACCAGTACCATTAAGCTGGCAAATAGTTCTTTGATATTTCTTTCCAAGACTGGGATAGGAAGGATTTCATTGTGTTGTGTAAAATATCCTAAATGTAACTGTATGCAATAATGACTGGCGTGTCAGTGTAAAAAATGCATTTACAAATAAATTATAATAACTTCTCTGAGCTGTAGACTGGAGGGCAGCACAATGACAGTGTCACTAAAGAACATCTGTGGATTTTATGCTTGATTTCATGGCATGGTCCATAGACTTGTGTAGCCCCATAACTGTTTGCAAATGTGCATTAGTCTGCTTGTGGTATTCTGTATTCCGAAGGCTCTTGATTTATACCAGGGTTGCTTTCCTGGAAGTGCTCATGTAATTAACATTTCATGTAATTTATACAGTGGTTTCTCACTGAAAGAAATGTTAACTGTCATAGATGTGTTCCAAGGGTATAATTCAGACCCTACTCACACATAGTTGTGAATGATGAGGACTGCTGTCCACTTCATATTAAATAAATCAATAGAAGAAACAAAAGTACACATGCACACCAACAGAAGCACTGAAATGTAGTTGTGTAGGTGAAGGAATAACAAACCTTGTGGTTCTGCTTCACTTTTAACAGTTCTCTTGTAGTATATAGTAAGTTGTGTGAGAAAAAATGGGCTGGATACTGCGCTAAGTGTAGTGAAAGGAAGAGCTACACAACCAAACAAAAAGTTGTGTAAAAGTTAAATTGCTAAATATAGTGTAGCGCTCACTGTAAAGTGAAGATCAATTTGTTTTTTACACAAATTGATCTTCACTTTACAGTGAGTGCTGCACTCTATTTAGCAATTTAACTTACAATATATAGTAAGTTGGCATTGAGAGTTTCAATGTACATCCCTACACTGTATAGTATTGTACTTTGTATTAATACTCTGTACAGGTGGAAAACAGGTTGTAAATTAAATAATGTAGTACATTGCTACCTCAGTTCACAAACTTAATTTGTGAACTGACTCTGGTCGTGAACCACATTGGTTGTGAACCGAGGCAAATTTTACCATAGGGTTCAATGTAAATCAGGTTAATCTGTTCTGAACTTTGTTATTTGTTTTTGAACCCCAAAGCTATGAAAAAATGTACAGTACAGTTCAGTATGAAGAGAGAGAACACTAACCTTGCACATTCTTGTCACCTGCATTTGCGCTTTGCATATTCTTGTCACATGCATTACTGCTCCGCACTTTCGTCTTAGCACCATGCTTGTTCTGCATTTTCTTTGGAGCCATACTGGATCTACAGTACAGTATGTATGTGCTAAAAAGCACACCAAAAAGGGGCGTGGCTTGGACGTGGAAGGGAGCAGACGTCAAAGAGAGGAGCTCCAGCCATCAAGGCTAATCCGCTCGCATCTGGCCGCCTGGGACCTGGGTAAGAGGCTTCTCTAACATCAATAGCCTCCCCGTCCCCTACACTTTGCAACAAGGCCTTTCTTCCGTGGATCGGAGGCTCCGACCCGCGACGCGAAAAATTTAGTCCCCGGCTTTTGCGGCCTAGCCGCGGGGATACGGGTCGCGTCTCCTACGGCCCACACACTACCCATCTACCACCCTAAACACCACCACACATCCAGCGGGGACATACTAAACCCCTCCATACCAAAATAAAGCTACACCCTCGGCCTTGCAGCGGCGATCCGAGGCCCAGTGACGGCCGCCAGCCGCAGACTAAATTTCATCCGATCCCCGGCATCCACACCTCCAGGGGCCCTAGGAGTCGGCTGGATTACATCCCCAACGGCCACCCATAAACAGTGGGATATCCAGAATCCATTAGAAGGTGCAGAATCTGTGATAAGGCCCTCAAGGCCTAAACGGCGGCCATCTTGGTCCACCCAAACCCTCCAACTCCCCACATAAGACACAGAAGCGGCCATCTTGGTACTCTCACAGTCTGCTCCATCACCTAAGCAGACCAAAGCGGCTATTCTGATACACCGCACCTTACTCCCTTTGTGACAGTATAAAAGACCCGTGAAAACCTACCTCAGGGACAGCTTTTTTGCTACACCTGCCACCCAATCACACAGCCTGTACAGACTATCTTGAGGGCCCCTGGAGCTGCTGCAGAGGACAACACCCAGACAATCCACTACGCCTGTTTCTGGGTGCTCTAGATTATCAACAAAAAGGAGGAGTGGAAAGGGAAAGGAAAAAGAGGGTAAATCCCTCTCAGTACAGCGGACATCTTTGAGCACCCTCGCTACTTTGACCAGCTCCCAGTGCCCCAACATCCGTTTGAGGCTACTGTTTCGAACGAAGAACTCAGGGGGCGTGGCCCAGTACATAGACAAGATGGCCGCCTGAAAAGAGGAGCTTTGGCACCGCAGGGGGAACACAAAGCATATACTGTGAAGTTTCGGAGGGGATGGGCAAAATCGGGCGCCAATTGCCCTTTACACACACCCCACACTCACAACCGGGGCGAAATCTCCCGGAACTGTTTCGATCCCAGCCTTCGACAGCAAACGAGTCCTCATCTTCCCGCCTGGCCCATAAACCAGCAGATATGGCGAAGAAGCAAGCGGAGGGGACACCTAGCAGGAAAACACAAGTAGACCAAGAAATGCTGCTCGACCTGTTACAACAAGTCCCTAAGATGACGGACCTTCAGCACATTGCCTCAGATATTAAAGGAGCCCTAAACGATGCAGTACATGAACTGAAGGATGAACTGCGGGGGGTCTCGGACAGACTGGAGGAGGTGGAGCGTGCAGCAGGCCGCCATGATGAGGATATAAAAGAGCTGAAACAACATGGAACAAAATACCAGCTCCACATGATAGAATTACAGAGACACCTGGAAGATCTCGATAATCGCGGTCGCAGGAGGAACTTAAGGATCAGGGGAATTCCAGAGACGGTGGAACATGACCAGATCCCACTTGCCCTCCAATCGCTTGTGAACAACATTACAGAAAGAGCACAGGATGCCCCAGTGGACTTCGAACGAGCACACAGGGCGCTAAGACCTAGGGGTAGAGAAGGTGATCCCCCGAGAGACATTATATGCTGTTTCACAGATTACAAGCTAAAAGAGGAAGTAGTTGTCCGAGCCAGAGAGCAAGAAGACATTCGCTTTAATGGATCTGAAGTCAAAATCTTCCAAGATCTTTCCCAAATTACCCTGAACCACAGGAGGGCACTACGGCCCATTCTATCAGCGCTAAGAGACCGTCACATAATATACAAATGGAGATTTCCATTCGGTCTTTGTGTTACAATACAGGGTCGATCCTTCACCTTGCACACACCTGTAGACCTCCCGCAGTTCTTCGAGTTCACTGGCCTTCCGGCTATACCTGTCCCGGAATGGTACCAGGAGTTCGCCGTTCCAGAAGCATGGAAGGATCTCTCTCCTCCTCCACTTGAGCAGCGCACTCCTGGTCGCCGTCAGAACTCCACCCCCTACCGACGCAATCGGAGGGACCAGCTCATGGCTATGGCTCCGATAAACCAAGAGGAACCAGAAGGCGAATAGCATATGGAGTTCGGATGAAACAACATCTCCATCGCTAATGAACATTTTTGCAGTGCACACCCACCCCTCCTCTACCCTCAACCCTTCCCCATTCCAGCCCGAAGCATCGCAGAGGACAGACAATCCCTTAGACCAAGACTCTTTGAATAAGAAGGAAGCACAAGTAATCCATGTTCGTATTACTATCTTGAGGCAGATGGCTTGACCTCAAACACCTCTATGGAAATGCCAGCTTAAGACACCGGTAGACCAAACCTACTTACGAAGATGTCGACCTACGGTCACATGTAACTTTAATCTACCTTTTTCTACTTAATGGTGTTTTGCTGCCACCATTCTCACGAGACTTATATAAATGCCTACTTAATAATACCATCAGAGCATTGGGAGGGCTCCGTAGCTGGCGGCCCAGGAGCGGGGGAGCTACAGTTAGCCGACGGCCCCCTACAGGGAGCCCAAACACTCTAAATCCAGGTTGTTGTCCAACCCGGGCCAGCTGTTCCTTTGAAGATGGAGCGGGGGACACTAGGCTGACCCGGGATGGACCTCTATATGTTGAACTCTTAGCAAAGATCAAAATAGGAGACGAAGCTCCCCCCTTCCTTTCTCTTAATGGCTCTGAATGGAGGATAACTTGTATTCATAAAGTTGAAATAATAATGTTTCTTTTTTTTGTCTGCTGCCCTGTTCTCGTTGGGTTTTTTTTATTATTATGTTACTGAGTAGCGAAATTCGAGCAGGAGACAACCAGCGGAGGGATCAGAGGCATGCCTCGTCACGGCCTTCTCCCTGATTAGAGAGACCAATAGTTCCCAGGGCTTTATAACAGTTGTTAACCTACCCCCTGAACTGACAAAATCTATAGAATAGTGGTGATAATCTCCCTTTATACTACATTACTCCCAAAAATATAACCAAAGCATGACTTTAACACAATATTTAAGCTGCCTCCTCCCCTCCGCTGGACCCTGCCCTCCAAATATAACTAGTTCCCGAAAAGCGGGCTTTCACGTAAGAAAGAACTCACCCCGAGACTTCTAAGATAAATTGAGACATGCAGAGATATACCCCTCAGATGTTCCCCCCTATAAAGGTGCCATCTCTCTCCTCCCCGTGCCAACCCACCAACCCCACCTTCAGTCCGGCATAACCGGACTGTTCTATTTGAGGTGATTTCAGAGAGCTGGAGCCTAGCACCCACCCCAACCACCCAACC